>JBBPBX010069293.1:0-18898 GCA_038048925.1 Garcialebias charrua
CGTAGACGAATAAAGATGAATCTATTGAATCTACATCAACAGAACAAGGATGTGAAATTAATTCACCTCACAGGTATATATATATATTTTTTTTCTCCCCCTTTTCTCCAAAGTCATTTTTCATTTTTTACAATAATCATGTAACTCAACGAAGCATGAAGTTAATAGTTATTTCAACTGATTAACAGCGACATAATGAGAGTGAAAGACGATCAAAATAAGCATCTAAATGGGAAAAGGACTTCTGCTCGCTGTGCCGCATTGTCACTGAAGAAATGCCAGGCAGGTAGAGTTTTTTTTTTTTTTCGGTGATTAGCGGAGAGGGGGTGTAAGCATAATCTCCAGACTTGCTGACATATTTCTTTTGAAAAGCGGCTGTCTGAAAAAGGCTGATACGCTTCTGGAAAAATGGATGCAATCTGTGTGTCAGGTCAGATAGCAACTCGCCGTTTCCCCCAGAATAAGTCTCCGCTAAGCCACAAACACACCAGATTAAAGCTGAAGTACGATGAACAGAACATCGAGAAATTAAAAAAAGGGACAAATAAGTGATTAGTGACAACATGAGATAAACTCCAAATTACTTTACACAGCAGGAAGGTGGTAGCCTGGCCCTCGCCTTCCTGCACAGCTCCGCTCAATTCTCATTTCCCGAAGTGAAGGACAGGGTCTGGTTACAACCAGGCTAGGGCGGTGCCAGACCCTAGTACGAAGCGAAGTGAAGGACAGGGTCTGGTTACAACCAGGCTAGGGCGGTGCCAGACCCTAGTACGAAGCGAAGTGAAGGACAGGGTCTGGTTACAACCAGGCTAGGAAGGTGGGGTTGCAAGTTTAATTTTTCAGCTTTTCCAATAAAGCTGCCAATTTATTACATTTACCATTACATTACTAAATTAAAATAAGCAAAGAATATTCATTTAACTTATTCTGCAAACACTTTTGCAAGCTAGTTGGTGTATTTACTGAACAGCATGTTTATATATAGTGGAGGGGGAATTCAGAATTAGTGCATATTCCATGACACCTGCAGGCTGGCCTCTCTCACATGCAGTGTTAAGTGTTAATGTGAAGCAATTATAAATGTTTATGTTTATTAAATTTGTTCATTTTTTTTTTTACAAAATAAACACAATACAAGACAATCCCATAAATGATAACGTACAAAATATAAAAAAAATGAAAGGTAGCAGAAAGAAGAATAAATCTTATTATATCTGCCCCTTTTTTCAAACAATCAGATTAAACAATAATAATCTTCAACCAACAGTACAAAATGACTAACTCTTTCTAATTTTCTAACTAATACAATACACATTACGTCATTTCATTTTTTTTTTTTAACAAATTCATTTTGATCATTTTCTTAAATGTAAACATTGACTTGGCATTTTTAACTACATTCTCCAAGCCATTCCATAATCTAATTCCCTGGATTGAGGTAGAACGTCCCTTCAAACTAGTTCTGAATTGTGGTTTTACAAACATCTCTGTTCCCTTAAGGTTATAACAACTTTGTATTTTAACAAAATGCATTTGGATATTTAAAGGTAAATTAAACCGACTTTCCTTGATGTACTGCCTGTAATGTTGGCAGGCAATAAACATGCCTGTTAAACGCATGCTAATTAATAAATAAATAAAAACCTGGCAAATGCTGAAAAAATGACACAAATAAGGATTTCATCAAGAAATGATTCATCACATTGTTTTAAGTTCTACATGTCCAGAACCACTGCAATCCCTTAAAATGTTCATGTTTTAGTCAATTGTCATATTTAGTAAAAGAGGCTTCTAGAAGTTGCCAAACTTTTAATTTGTTCTGGTTTTAAATCAAGTTATTCATTTTATGTATTTGGCATTTTTGCTGGTGGTCAGCTCTTATTGCCAGCATGTAGTCAGTGTGATTTAACCACAAGATGGTGCTCTGTGTCACCGCACGGCTTTAAAAACTCAGACTAAAGGAAACTGAGGCAGAGCTTTAAAAATGACTTATTATCTGAATTAATTCATAGCCTGTAATGTGAGATTTGGTACATTTCTATTAATATTGTTCTTATACATTTTATTATAATTTCACTGCTGTTAATATCATAATTGTTACTATTGATGTGTGATACTGTGCTGTAAATTTTTGAACCTCTTTTATGTTGTGTGTGTGAAGCACCTTGATAACAGTTTATCTGTTTTAACTGTGAAAATAAAATTGACTTGACTGATCAACAGTTTTTACAATAAATTAAGGATGCGTCTGTGTTACCTTCAAAAGCTTCAGTTTTTTTTTAAAGTTAAGGACAACTTTAATAAAAAAACTTATTGTTTCTTACAGTAATAAATCATTGCAGGGGACAGTTACATTAGAACAAAATGCATGTGTGCACATACAGATAGACGTCACACAGGGCTGTGGTCAAACTTTCTCCTGAAATAACGGTTCACTCCAGTAGATGGCAGTCTGTAAATACCGAATCTTCCTGTTTATTTCCTATGAAGCCCCATAGTATGTCCTGAGAGTGGCCCTCTTCCCCATCAGGGGAGGTGAACCACTACGACAGGCGCATGGGACGTGAAAATAAAAAGGAACCTTGATGCTGAATTTACCGTACGGATGGAACAAAATAGATTTTTCGTTCTTTACACAGTTTTCCTTCATCCTATACCTCTCATCCCTTGCACTTTTACAAAGCCAAATGGCGTCACCATCTAACACACACCCTTCGCCATCTGTCTGTGCAGCGGCCCATGCCTTTTGCACTGGGAGCAGTTGGGAAGCAAAGAGAGCGAAAAGTGTCTCTTGGCTCTCGAGTGCCGAATCCCTCTTCCTCTCGACTTTCTCCCCCGCCGCGCTGTTGTCTATCAAACGGCCCCGCAACGTTGCTCTGTCTGCCGACGGGCTCTCCCCCGCCATCGTGTCACCCATTACACACTTTCACAGTCACCAGTGCGCATTTTGTTCATTAACTACAGCGCCATTTTCCTCGCAAATGGAAGAGCTCAGCGGGAGGAAAGATAAACAAGCTCCAATAGCTAATTTATTTAAAAAGTCTCCAAAACACAGATGGCACAGTTACAGGATCCATTATGGTTTTTTGTTTGTTTATTTGTTTTTTCCAGAAACAAAATGAGTGGGGTAGAGGAAAAGTGTATACTATTTGTCAATATTATATCTGGTGAATTTGCAACAAATAAAATAAAATAAAAAAACCTGGAATAAAAAATAATAATAATCAGAAATTATTGTTTTCACACAAAGGAGCCAATAAAACCCACAAGAAATATATAAAAGTTTGGAAGACCTTTATGTTTTTCGAACCGGACCATATATTTATACACGTATTGTTCCACATTTGATTTATTGTGTTGGCGTTTGGGGTAAGGCGTGTAGATCAATTACAAAACCTATTTTTGTTTTGCAGAAGAGAGTTATAAGAATTATAACCAGAAAACCTTATCGTCATCCAACAAGTACGTTATTTTATCAGATGAAATTACTGAAGTTTTACAATCTGGTGGATTATAATATTTTGTTAATGATGTATAGAGCTCATAATAATGTATTGCCTTTGAATGTTCAGATGTATTTTGTTAAACGATTGAGTTGTTATAATCTCAAGGGAACTGATATGTTTGTTAAACCTAGGTATAGGACTAGTTTGAAAGGAAGGACTGCAATAGTTCAGGGAGTTAGGTTATGGAACGAAGAGGAAACTGACATTAAAGAAGCTAAATCAATACCTATATTTAAAAGGAAGATCAAGGATAAATTGTTAAGGAAATATGTTTTACGAAGACACAAGTTTAAATAGTAATTCTTGTGATTAAGGGAGTTAATGAGTTATACTTTTTTTTGTATCAAATGGAATTGTTTGAATTGTTTGTTGGAAAATAAGGGGCAGATATAATATTTTTTTGTTCATCTGCCACCTTTCATTTTATATTTTAATTTTTTTGTTATCTGTGTGTTAAATTGTTTTATTTTGTGTCTGTTATTATTATAAAATGAATGAATCAATAAATGAAATGAAATATTTCAGTTTTCAGAGAAGCTTTGCACGCAGCTCAGATGCATCACTTCTTCCTCAGTCTCCTCCGTTTAGACAGCAAGTAAAAGTGCCTCCATAAGGGAGCCGTTTGCAGCCGAAATGATAAGAAATGGCAGCTATCAGCAAGGAGTCTGGAAGCTGCATATAACCATTATTGTGTGTATGTGTGTCTGTGTGTGTATAAACTATTTATGTGACCTATCACTTAGCAGGTGCAATGGGTGGATGAATACAAACTAATATGATGAATGGAGGTTATGGAGAAAAGGCCAGGTGCTTCCATTATGTCCAAAATCAAGTGAAGTGCAATCCTTTAATTTTATACGTAAAGCCACTTTCTGTCTGTATTGCCAAAAAGTATGACTGTGTGGACTTTTATGAGAGTTGCTATTTTTTACACAAATGCAGACAGACAAAACTCGAAAATGTGAAAAAAGAAATAATCTTCATTAATTGAAAACAAAAGCTGACGTGGCAGCAAAAACGTTCATAAGGGGTGTGGAGACGGGGGAAGAAAAAAATAGGAAGCCATACCTGAGCAATGCCCAAACAATGAGGAACAGACATATACTAATGAACAGACAATGACACACACCTGAGGAAAGACATCATGTGGTGGAGGCAGGAGTTGATTACAGGAGGGAGAAACGGGGCAGACCACGACAGGGAGACGCACACTAGAAAACACAAATCCTCACATTTTCCACGAGCAACCACAGAATTCTAAAGGAACTGTAATTTTCTCTAAACCAGGAATTCATCAGTAACAACTGAATTAGTCAAATATTTAGTAAACCATTGGGTTTTTTTTTACATAAAAAGTTAGATGGTCCTGCTAAGAAAACAAAAGTAGAGCTGAGTGTGAACTATAAAATGAAGCAAGAACATAATTGCACCTTATTAACTTTGGAAAACCAACATTTTTTTCAAGTTCAAGTTTCTTTGTCATTTGCATTATGGTACATGAGGTGAAATGAAATTGTGTACTCAGGGTCCCGGTTACACCCAAAAGAAGCAAAAATAAATAGTATAAAATGAAATACAGGTAGTCCTTGACTTACGACGGAGATCCGTTCCTACGCTGCGTCGTAACCCAAATTTCAACGTAAGTCGGAACATACGTCCAAACTGCACCTTATACGTAGAGTACTGTATTTTATCACGCACTTAACCTATCCTAACACAGTACCCTACATAATTATCAAAAACACATACATTTGAGAGCCATAATGAAGGGAAAAAATAGTTAATTTCCTATTCTTGAATCCTGGTGAAGCCGTTTCCTCCGTTCCTCCGTCCCTCCTCCGGATTCTGCATTTGTTAACGTCGTAAAACAGCTATCCAAAAAACAGCTACTTTTCCACAGCTGCTGCCTGTCCAGCTTGCTCCAACAAGTTTTGTTTTGATTTTTGAATGTCCAGAGGACCAGACTTAGCTTTTTTAGAGAGTACAGAGCAGCTGTAGCCTCCGCAGCTAACCAGAAACTGCCGGAAACTGCGTAACTTGGCTTTTCAAAATATAATTTTCACAACAACAAAAAATACATGTATATATATAATAATTTTTTTATTTTTATGGAGATGCATGTCGTAACCACGGAACGTCGTAACTCGAGACCGTTGTAAGTCGAGGACTACCTGTAGTATATAAGGATCAATACTATACGCTAAATGCTAATAATGAAAAATATTACGTTATATATTAAATAACAGCCTGAACATGAGTCTGTTGTGAGTAGATGGATGTGAATGAATACAGCAGCATGAGATGGTGAACAGCATGAGATCATCATTTGGAGGAGTCATTGTTTAATGTCTTGCTCCGTTACTTTTGAGGTTTTAGCTGAGTTTTGTAAAGCTAAGATTCAGTCAAACACACGGGATATCTGTGTTTAAATGTGAACATAAAGGTTAACACGGCTTTAAAGCCATTACACAAACCAAGGCTTCACATAAATACTTTTCTTACCCAACCTAAAATAAAAAAAGTAAAATAAAGGGGAAAAAAGAATCACAGATTAATTAAATGAGAAACAAAAGAAATTTCAAGATTTTTGCACTATACTATATATTTGAGTCCAAATTATGACCGATATACAAGGACTCACAAAACACCTTCCTCAAAACCTAAACAAGAATTTACACAATCATGAATAAAGTATCACTTTTTCATATCAATAATTAACTCATTTATCAGTTGTACGTGCTGATAGGTTACATGAATAATAAAGTTGTTGATTCATTCTATTTATAAAATACATATATTTATAGGATGTATTGTGATAATGGATGCATTAACTTATCAGTTTTATATATTGATAATTGGGTAGTTCCGTTACTACGAGGTTCTCGTAAGATGAAAATCTCGTAAGTCCGTACATGTAAAAACAATTTATTTCTTACTTTGAGCGCAGCTTCTCTCATCTCTTAGCTCTGCCGCGTTACGTCTGAGGTTCCCAGCTTTCTGCAGCACCACGCAGTCCAAACTGTTTAAAGGAAGGACTGTTTGTACGCTAACTTCATACATATGGAGCCAGAAAAATATTTAATAAACTTACCGAAAGCCGTTTCTCCGCAGTGTTCATTCATCCAAACAAGCTGCCCACGTTACCTGTTGTTAGCCCCCGCCAGATTAGGCTTGCTCTCGTTAGCGCTCGTTAGCGTGTAGCACATCCAAAAAAGGCTGTCGGAGCTGCTTCTCCACGTTAGCTGGTGTCCATCCGACATCTTAGGCGAGCTCCCGGCCGCCGGCCGTCGGTTCGGCTTGGTTCTGGTCGGGTCAGCTTAGCATTTAGCCTAGCCTTAGCTTAGCCCATGAGCTAATGTTGTCGCGCGGCGCTTTGGGAGCGATTGCTGAGCGATCTGCTGCTGCTGCTCCAGTCCAGACACATCCACAAAGTTCACCGAGTGTTTCCAACTATTTTATCCGAATGAGGCAACCTCTGATTGGACGCACGGTCCTCAAAAGCCAGCAGCTCCCGGTCGGTCTCTTCGCCGGCATGTCTACAGTAATCCCCGCCCGCTTAGCTCCGCTCGTTGCATGGTCAGGCGGCTGCGATCCGCTCGTTTTATGTCTGCCGGAAGCGCGTTGGGAGCGATCGCTAATACAAGATACAAGAGATACAAGAGATTTTTATTAACATTGCACCAGCTGACCGATACAACGTGATGATGTATACACAGTCGTCCAGAAGAGGGAGAGTATGCAAAGCTGCAGCATATTCAAACACATGACATGTTCTTCTGCGCGGCCGCTCTCATCCGTCTCCGGATGAAGGTCAAACAGATATGGAAAAAGGAAAAACACAATAGGTATCATTTGTGATATTCAAAAAAAGAATCTATCAAAGATTGCCTTAAGACACTCTATGATAAAGTCCCAAAAACTCTATCAGCAATAAGCACACCCAGACAAGACATTGTTGCAGTTTTGACGACATGCAAGGAGATCAAACAGTCTGTGAGCAACATTCAGATAGCACAGTTCAGCAGTTGTCTCAGCTCGGCGCCTCCGAGCGCACCCACAGAGATCTCTGGGGGGAGGGGGGGTCAGCAAGGTCTCTCAGCTTCACTCCAGGAGAATAGTTTCCAGACAGCCTTCTTTCCAAGGTCGTGTGCAGAAACCAGATTAGATAGTTTTTGTTTATCTTCAATCCAGGCCACAGTGTTCTTTTTGACTGCAGCCTTCCAAGTCCAGGTGCTGTTCAGGTCCAAAGTCGCCGAATCATATGAGGTTCCGAACTACAAACCCCCATCTGTGCCCTGATTGAGGCCGGGCGGCTGTAAACGAGTTCCAAAGCGCACCGCAGGTCCGCGGTGGTCTACCGCCGCTCCTATCGTGCGATTCAGTTCGTACAACAGCTGGGATGAGGAGCTCACAGCCCGGATCAGAGAATCTTGCTGATCAGGAAGTTTGGCCAGCGCGCCGATAGCCGCCGAAGCTTTCCTGATCTTCCAGTAGCAGACAGCTCCGCTTACGCCAAAAAACAGAGCAGCTGCCACCAATATCCCAATAATCCACAAATCTTCCACGTCTTCGACAGACAGGACGGTCAAACACATGGGTTGCCACTGTCCCCAGGAGTCCATCATGTATCCGACAGCGTGCGTGTCAGAGGGGCAGACCGCTTCTCCTGGCCCGGTCCGCTTCGTGGAAAAAATCTTATCTATAGATGAAACAGCCCAATTTATTAAATCCATCGCAAATTGGTTCGAGTGAGCGCTGAAGAGTCACGGACGAGACAAAAAGCAAGCAGGGAGGAGGAAAACTTAGGGAGGGTAGGAGCAAAAAGATATGCGACTTGCTTTGCCGAGAGCCGGAAGAAGATAATAAATAATAATAATAATAATAATAATAATAATAATAATAATAATAATAATAATAATAATAATAATAATAATAATAATAAAAATAATAATGTCACATTTGTCATCTGTGTATGTTTCCATACAAGACGAAATTAGTCTCTGCATTTAACCCAACCACCACCAGGTGGGGCAGTGGGCAGCTATTGAAAGCGCCCGGGGGGCAATTTGGGGATGAGGTGTGCCGCCCATAGACACCACAAGGTATGCAGTGACTGGGGATCGAACCTGGGTCCTTCAGGTCCCAAGTCTGGCTCCCCTGCCTCTACACCATCTTGGCCCCACAATACGCTAAGCATTGAAATAAAAGATAAAAATAACAATTGTACTTTATTTATAAAGCCATTTAAAACAACCACAGCTGCAACAAAGTGCTGTACACATGAAATTAAGAACATTTAAACACAAAAAAAAATAATAATAATAAAAAAAAATTGTCATATTTTTATTAAATATGATAACCTCGTAAAGTCGGATCCTCGTAAGTCCAGACGCTCGTAAATCGGGGACTACCTGTATAAACGTCTGCATGAAAGTTTTTTTTTTTTTTTTTTTTAGTTTGTTGCAGTTTTCTCAACTGAACAACATTCATATTACTACACAAACATCTGTGCAGAGCTGAGCCCATCATATGCCGCTGGTGCTGAGGCTGCAGTTGGATTAGTCCACCTGGAATTAGTGCATTTCTAGTCAAAGTTAGATTAGATGAGTCATGTAATATCCTTAATATGCAGCCAAATAATAAAGTCAGTAATATGAGTGACAAATGGAATTCTTCCTCTTTAGTTTGGTGTTCTGATAAACCCCAGAATATTCAAATCTTTTAACATCAATATCAATATTTACCTCAGAAGCTCATGCTGGATGACTTCAAATGTTGAAGCTGCACCATCGAGTGGCATCAAGGCTGCAGTAAAGCCGAGCTCATTTCTGTCAGCACTTCTGTACAGTTCTTTTAATGGCTCTGTAAAGTGTGCTGTTTGTGACGCCTCTCTCAGTTTTATCTTTAACATTTATCACCCTTTTTATCACCATATTCTAGATCCCATTACAATAAACTGCATGCTGTTTTTGTGTGTTTTTTTGCAAACATAATTATCTGCACTCAGGGGTCCAGATCTAAGAATCCACTTCTCCACAGCTGTGTCGTTTATGGTGCTCGAACCTGTAGACTTTGATAGTCCATCACAGGGAGGTGAAAATCTATGGAAATTTTCATCAACCCAACACTTTTGTTTGTTTTCTCTTATACCAGTTATCAGGATCATTTGCATACTTTAATTGTCGTGATAATAATAACTTTGCAGAGGATAACTTCACACTGCGTCCGGTTTCAGCTAAATCAAACTGTCAGTGGCTTCAAATGAATGCACCTGACAGTTGCTCTATTATTCTCTTTACTGTGGGATAAAAGGCCTTTCCTCTAATTCATTAGAGGAAACCCCAGTTGCTTCAGTGTTGCACACCTGTCAGATTTCAGTAATGAATCTGGATCAGAGCCACGTCCTCGCTGGACTTCAGCCAAAATCTCAACACGACCAGTTTAGCAACAAGAAACAAATATTTGCACATGCAATACATCACGTCGTCGCTGCCTTTGTTTCTACTTTTACTGTATAGTCATTTCTGTTCAACATCTGGATCCTCGGTAAGCGCACGTATAGTCTGTGCATTAGCATAGTGACCAAAGCTACACAGCCTCTCAGTTAAGCTGTTAGATAATTGAAGTGTGTGATGCTGCAACGCTCCGTGTGCTTGTGTGCTTGTGTGTGTGTGTGTGTGTCTGTGTGTGTGTGTGTGTTTGGTTGTGTGCATGACAGATGGTTTGGAGGAGACATCAGTCTCCTCTGAGCAATTTTGGATGCTGCAGAGCTGAAGAAAGATGTTGGAACAAGCCAGGAAGAGTTACATTTGTGTCGTTTTCGCCACAACGTCAGTGGGATACTTTGGTTTTATGGCACCATGATGGATTTGAAACTGCTCACGATTAAATTTTACTAATGCCTTGAGTTTAGATCATCAATTAAATAATGCATCTCTCCTTCCCTCCTCACACGCCAGAGTTTTAAACCCAAATCATCTTAAAGTGTGTTGAGAAATGACAATAGTTGTAGCTGTTTCGATCAAACTTTACACCTTATTCTCAATTTTGTGCAATAGTCACATGTCACAGTATGTTCTCTGAAGTACGCTCAGCTACTACCACACCAGATTCCAATGCACAGTAGTCCCTCGGGTATTGCGGGGTTACGTTCCAGACCCCACACCCACACACATACACAATAAGTGAAAATCTGTGAAGTAGCACATGTCACAGTATGTTCTCTGAAGTACGCTCAGCTACTACCACACCAGATTCCAATGCACAGTAGTCCCTCGGTTATTGCGGGGTTACGTTCCAGACCCCACACCCACACACATACACAATAAGTGAAAATCTGCGAAGTAGCAACATTATATTTATTTTGGTATTTATATATTTTAAGGATTTAGAAAGCCTTCCCACACTCTTGCAATGTTCTAAACTCTTAAACCTAAGTCATTTTAACAACATATGTACAGTACTGTACAAAGTATATGTAGCTAGCTACTAAATTTCACTCACCAGCTCTGCAGAACAGCAGCAGCTCTCAGTTCTGCTAGGTTCCAGTCCGACTCGGTTCTGTTTTTCCAGACTTACCCTGCAGCGACGAAACTCACAATCAATGTTCTTAACTCTTAAACCTACTTAATTTACCAACATTGAGTCAGAATCAGAATCAGCTTTATTTTCATTGTACTGAGATACAGCAAGAATATGTTTATACAGTCGTCCGAAAGATGGGCAGAGTGCACGTAGCTGCTGCTATGATAGCGTGGCCTCTTATCCTTTTCTGAATACATTTTTAGATAGAAAGGGGGACAAAGCCATGAGGAGAGGATAGTGGCATTACAAAAAAGATCTCTTCACACCTTGTCCTATCAGGACATGATTTAAGACATCAAAAAACTCTTGTCAGCAACAATTTTATGAGCACGATGACGAGGCGGTCCATGAAGTGAAGTACTGTACTTCCAGTTAGACGTAGTCCTGATAAGATGATGGTCAGCTGGCACAGTTATGATAAGCCTCCACAGAGGTTCACAGGGTGGGGTGGGGTGGGGGTGGGGGGTTGCAATAGATTAAGCTTTTCCTTAGTTTAATCATTTCCCAGGAGAATTTGATATGTCAGCCTGTTTTCGAGGCCAACCGGGGGAGTCAGATTCAGATAAGTCATAATTGTTGGGTTTTTTCCAGGCAGACAGTTTTTTTCTTGTCAGCCTGTCTTACTGGTACTTTCAAGATCCAAAATGGCCAGATTAGGGTGCATTCTACTGGTCCATGCTTACAAGTCCCTCTAAGGTTATTTCCAACATGCTGGCGAGTCCCAAAGCCGCAGGTGGCCTGTGATATATGAATCTATTAAATTTTACTTACCAGCTCTGCAGAACAGCAGCGGCTTGGTTCTGCTCCATCTTGGTTCTGGTCAGCTCTCTGGTACAGGAGAGTGGCAGTGGTCTCTGGAGGGTGCACTGGACACACAGTGGTGCGTCCCCGCTCAGAGGTCCTTGTGGGCTGGCTACCAGCTCTCGGATTCGCGGATGGGTCTGGAGGTCCGGTTCCCTGTGGGTTCTGTACGGCTTTCTGCACACTACAGTGCCAAAGTCACTGAAATAAGCGCTTAACCTTTTCCAATCAAATCAAAACTTTCCCTGTAGTATTTCAGCAGAAGGCAATGGGGCATCTGGGCAGAGCACAGTTGGCTTCTGGGAAATGTAGTCATTATGAGCAGGGATACGGTATAGACTTATTGAGAGAAAACTACAAAATGGCAGCGTCTGTCCATAGTACTTTTTTTTTTCATTAACTTTTACTGTACAGTATTGCATACTGTCTCAATCATGTGAGTAATATTAAAGTTGACAATCATGTGTCCTATACAATTTTTTTCGTGTTCAATCTTACTTTGAAAATCCGCAAAAGAGCGAGTCCATGAAAGTCAAACCGCGAAGTAGCGAGGGACTACTGTATGTTAAATGTACTGTTATAGCGTTTTTATTTGTTTTGTTTAATAAAGTCGATTGATCGTAGCAGCCATCCTGAGGTTTTTGGTAATTAGTTTGCTTTTTTGGCAAATAAAATAAGCATCTGGATTATTTTTGACAAAAATATAAGGATGTAAGTAGGAATGCTAAATAAACAATTTAAAAAAGTAAGATTAAACAGGCTCCATGTCTCTCTTGTAAAAGAGTCCTCGAGGTTCAATGGGATTAACCTGTCTAAATAAAGGTTGAATGAAAAAACATTAAACAGGCTAAGAAATGTATTAGCCGTTTTTGTTTTGCATGTTCCTTCAGGATGCTCAAAAAATTAGCCCACAACACAAATCATCTTAAGTGCTGCATCAAATCTCAATTTAGTTCCAGCTTTCACAGTTGCAATCAATAATCGTATAAAATATCTATCATAAAAGTTTTATCAAGACTGTTAAGACACCCGTTTCTCAACTGAAATGAGCATCAGTCTTCTGCTGAGTTTTACGTCATGGATTTTCTGTCAACATTAGTCAAATTGTCAATAAATCGCTGAGATTTCTTTAGGTCCAGGAAAAGAAAACCAGACTAAAACTCAAATGTATGAATGGACTGAAACCATAAATTTATCCAGACTGCCTCTGTTGGTCTTGGTGAGTTCCCCCTTTCCGTTGTCCAGTCCTGCTCCTACATGGTGCTGTTGGTCCATGTCTGACTGATGTCAGAGCTGCAGACACTGACGGCTCTGCACGACTTTCACAAATTCTGTTCACCCCTCCACGTCTGCAGCCGTGACCTCATTTAATCAACGAGTTGTGCACATCCTCTCTGGGCGAGCCTGCCCCTCAGCCGCCAGGATCAAAGAGAGATGGGTAGTAGTGACTCGAGTCAACCTTTATTGAGCTCTGGAAACATGTGCAGCACGGAGAGAGAGAAAATGAGCACATGAGTTCTGGGAGTGTTGCTTTAACTCATCTCTCTGCGTTGCTGCTTTCATACCTTTCATCTCATTCCTCTCTTTTTTTTTACTCTCCACCATCTCCTCCAGCATCCAGCCCCCAGAGAAGTCTCACATCTTGTTTTCATTTCTCTCCTCTACACTCCCGCCTTTTCATTTTGGTTTTCTGGCCTCCTGCCTTTATCCCTCACCTGTCTTCAGATTGTGTATATTCATCATCTCCCCTGACTTGCCCACCAGAATCTCCTCTGACGTCTCTGATGTCTGCGTGTCGTTCATCTTGAGCTGGTGGTGTGTTTGTCTCTCTGTAGGCCACACAAGGCCATATCAAGCCAATACATGTCATCTTCATTGTTCCTCTCATTCTTTTCCCGTGGATGAATGAATGGAGACGGGAATTGGTCCTAAAATCATGGCTTGGTTTCCCCAGACAGAATATGTTAAGGGCAAAACACATTTCGATTTTTTGTAGCATCCTGGTAGAACAATCTAGAGCTCTACATTGACATAAAACAATACTGTACCTTTGTTTCCATCAGTGGAGTGGGCTTGTTCAAAAGTCTACTCCACTGATGGATGTCTTTGTTTTTACTGGATTTGACCTAAAAGGCTTTAACACCCATCTCTCTTAAGATCATAAGATGGTTTGAAAGACACAATATGCATTCCTTCAAGGCATTATAGGCCTTTCATTTTTGTTGTTTGTTTATTTTTGCTTCATTTTAAATCACAAGCCATGAACTAGCCAAATTTAAGTGGAGGTAAAAAAAAAATGAAAACACAGTGATGTGAAATGTGGATTTTCATAAGGATTTTCATCCCTGAGTTCATCGCTACTGTCATGGATCTGGTCAGCTGGACTTTTAACGCAATTGATCAAATCTTTTCAACCAAGCAACAGGGTCCTGGAGAGCCCTCATGCCCCGCAGAGACACATGCGGCAAGATACGTCATGGATTCCTGGGGAGTTTGGGAACTGAAGAGTCTTTCTGTATTGTCTCAGGAGGACACCAAAGATGTTTACATAATTGGAACCATGATAGCAGGGTTTCTGCTTTTTGGCATCGGCGGATTCCTATGTTATCAGCTGTTAAAGAAGATGGATGCAGCAGTTTCGGCCATGTCAAACTGCCGAGTCTGTTTGAAGGTTTGGTTCATGCTTCGAGTACTCAAATTCAGCTGATTTACAAGCTAAACCGTAAGATGGAAGCGATTTGTGAGAATTGCAGGCCACCTGCAGCTTCTAGGACTCGCTAGTATGTTGAGGACAACCTTGGAGGGGGCTCATAAGCATGGACCAGTGGAATTTTGGGGATTGAAAGTACCAGCAGGACTCAACGCTGACAAGAAAAAAACAACAACAGTCTGCCTGGAAAAAAAATCAACAGTTGTGGCTTATCAAATCTAACTATAATAATAATAATGAATTCCATTTATAATGCACTTTTTATTAATAAAAATCTCAAAGTGCTATAAAAATCTCAAAGTGCTACTCCCCTGGTTGGCCTTGAAGCAGGCCAACTTACCAAATTTATCCTGGGATATGTGTGAACTAAGGAAAAGCTTTGTCTATCGCAACATCCGAGAACTTCTGTGAAGGCTTATCAGAGCTATACCGGCTGACGCCAACATCTTATCAGGACCATGGCCCACTGGAAGTGCTTCATGGACAAATCTCACCATCTTGTTGTCAAATGCATCTGTAACATGTTTATAATGTGCTTGCTGGAAGAGTTTTTTGATGTCATAAATCGTATCCTGATAAGGACAAGGTGTGAAGAGATCTTTTTTTGTAATACCACTATCCTGTCCTCATGGCCTTTCCCTTTTCCTATCTAAAAAGTACAGGTAGTCCTCGGGTTACGGCGGCAGAGGCGGTCCTAGCCTATTTGGCGCCCTGTGCGAGCAACCCCAATGCCCCCCCCCCCCGGCTAGGTTGCCAGTGGGGGTCCTCTCTCAGAAAATTTTGAATAAAATAGATGCCATTTCCTGCATTCTGGTGTATTTTAATGGGTTGTTCAACATCTAGTTTTACCTACATATATAAACTATTCAATAATGAGTTAATGGCAGAACAAGAAGTAGCCTGAGACAAACATGTAGCATTAACACATTATGAACATTACTCAAGAATTGTTTCTATAAGAACATTATCAAATATTTTATATGAACAGTAAAATACTAGCAATAACAGCATTGTGAGAGGTGGACAGTTGAACATGGAGGCCTCCACCTCTGTTTAATGATGGACGGTTTCTTTTCACAAAGATGGCCTCCTTTACTCCTCTCTCAAACCATCATTCTTCTGTATCAAGGAGGAACGATGACTGAGTTTGTCACAGCTCCTCAGACTGAAGAAGTCTTTTTGATACAAAGAAGAATCTGTCCAGAGGACTACATTTACTGAGCCTGCATCAGAACAATTATCTGTAAAGATTTAGCACATTTGATATGGAAAACACATTTTGACTTAACCAATTAATATATTTTCAATGGTAAAATATGCAGGCTTATTTCATATTACTTTCATACTATTCCCTTTCATTGCTTTATGTATTTATTATCTTACTTTTAATGATAACAATGTCACTACTGTCGTTTAGAAAGTGTTTATATTGGAACTAATGCTTGTTTGTTCACACACAGTTAGAACAGCTCACCTGTTCCTTCATACTGACAGGAACAATCCCCTCATCACTCCTGACACTAAATCACGTTTAAAAAATTGTCATAACTGCACAAATCTCCCCTTTTTACAAAGACTTATGATCAATTCAGGCCAGTTTCATCCAGACTCATATAATATTATTTAAATTATTTAACAGTATGTTATGTCACAATGCCACACACCACAAAATTCATTGACTTGATAATTAACTTGAACGGTTTTTTGCAGCAAAATTCAACAGCATGTCTTACCTGTTTGATCTCTCATTAACAAACTGCAGCTGTTTGAGTGAAAAATGTGTCAATGTTTGCACATTTAGCTGTCTGTCTCCAGAGCCTCTCTCTTTTTAATCTTTCTCTTCACTCTTCCTCTCTTCCATCTTTCCACTGACCGCACGTAGTGTCACCTCCGTAAAAACGAAAGTGAAAGTGGAGGGGGGCGGACGACCTGGGTTGAGGAAATGCACCCAGCAGCTGCTGCGGTGATTAAACTGGACAAGTCTCCAGTCCATCACAGGGACATGTGGACAAGTCTCCAGTCCATCACAAGGACACATGGACAAGTCTCCAGTCCATCAAAGGGATACCTGGACAGGTCTCCAGTCCATCACAGGTACACAGGGACAAGTCTCCAGTCCATCACAAGGACAGATGGACAAGTCTCCAGTCCATCACAGGGATACCTGGACAGGTCTCCAGTCCATCACAGGTACACAGGGACAAGTCTCCAGTCCATCACAAGGACACATGGACAAGTCTCCAGTCCATCACAGGGACATGTGGACAAGGTCTCCAGTCCATCACAGGTACACAGGGACAAGTCTCCAGTCCATCACAAGGACACATGGACAAGTCTCCAGTCCATCACAGGGACATGTGGACAAGTCTCCAGTCAATCACAGGGACACCTGGACAGGTCTCCAGTCCATCACAGGGACACATTTACAACTCTTCAGTCCATCACAGGGACACATTTACAAGTCTCCAGTCCATCACAGGGACACATTTACAAGTCTCCAGTCCATCACAGGGACATCCTGGACAGGTCTCCAGTCCATCACAGGGACACGTGGACAAGTCTCCAGTCCATCACAGGGACACATTTACAAGTCACCAGTCCATCACAGGGACACGTGGACAAGTCTCCAGTCCATCACAGGGACACATGGACAGGTCTCTAGTCCATCACAGGGACATGTGGACAAGTCTCCAGTCCATCACAAGGACACCTGGACAGGTCTCAAGTCCATCACAGGTACACAGGGAAAAGTCTCCAGTCCATCACAAGGACACATGGACAAGTCTCCAGTCCATCACAGGGATACCTGGACAGGTCTCCAGTCCATCACAGGTATACAGGGACAAGTCTCCAGTCCATCACAAGGACACGTGGACAAGTCTCCAGTCCATCACAGGGACATCCTGGACAGGTCTCCAGTCCATCACAGGGACATGTGGACAAGTCTCCAGTCCATCACAAGGATACCTGGACAGGTCTCCAGTCCATCACAGGTACACAGGGACAAGTCTCCAATCCATCACAAGGACACATGGACAAGTCTCCAGTCCATCACAGGGACATGTGGACAAGTCTCCAGTCCATCACAAGGACACCTGGACAGGTCTCAAGTCCATCACAGGTACACAGGGAAAAGTCTCCAGTCCATCACAGGGACACATGGACAAGTCTCCAGTCCATCACAGGGATACCTGGACAGGTCTCCAGTCCATCACATCACAAAAATTAAGAACCATTACACGATTGTTTGGTTTATCATATTTATGGCTATTCTGTAAATAGTAAAAATAGAAAAATGACATTCTTTAAAGGAGTACTTTTTTAGTGTCAACTATCCTTCCTCGATGCACTTGCACATACCTTTATTTTGCTCTTACAGAATGTTTTGTTAGCAACTGAAACCTCTGTTGGAGGTGGTGCCTCAAAATCTTGCACATCAGAAGACATTCCATGTAATCTCTGTTGAGATTTTGATCACATAGTAGGAAATAATTGAAAATATATTGTGGTGAAACACATGTTGTAAACCTGTATGATTAAAAAAATATTTTTAAGCATGATTACATTCAAAAAGTAAAATTTAAATCACCTTGCATCTCCATGGCCATTCTGAGTCGCCATAATTATAGGTGATCTCATCTCCTTCATTGATGGGTTTAGTTGCAAACAAACATAGATAGGGCTTTTTGTTTACAATTATGTACCTCATCTTTGCATTTGGGTTTATATGGTCATAATTTACAAGCCTTCCAAGCGACCTGTCCTCGTTTGCTGAATCAACACTACAAATGCATAATGCATATTAAAAAAAAAAACTCTTGCCAGCACTATAAATTACCTTACAATTAATAGCCTTTTATAAGTCATGTCAGACACAATGATAGGTTATTCTTACATACTCATACATACTCACAATATTTTTCCATCGAAGTAGAATTCAAACAAAAACACTTTCTGTGATTCATCGTAAACATGATGCTTCCTCTCACATCCTCCTTGGTGATCAGTTCACCTCGATATTCCAAAAGAATGTCATCTTTTGCAAAGGATTTTTTTGCAGAGATTCCATGACCTAGTTATATAAAAATCACATCAGTCCATCACAGGGACACATTTACAAGTCTCCAGTCCATCACAAGGACACATTTACAAGTCTCCAGTCCATCACAGGGACACCTGTTCGGCCATAAGTCAGCCATTTTGGGTCAAAGGGTAATTTTTGGCTGTTTTTCACTTTTCATTGATGGTGAATTTTAATGCACTCCTCCTAGGGATTTTGAGCGACTGACTTCAACCT
>JBBPBX010069294.1:3033-18898 GCA_038048925.1 Garcialebias charrua
TAAGATCTTTGGTTTGGTCCTCTGTCGAGAAGGTCTGCTAGCAGCTAGTTCTGCGTCAGTGTCACATTCTCTGTCCTCATTAGTCATGAGTTCAGTCTCGTTAACTTCAGTCTGAGTCGGTTCATCACCATTATGGTGTGCTCACACCGAGCAGCGTTTTTACCTCCAAAGCTTCCAGCTTCCATGTAAAGTCAATGGTGGACGCACACAGGCACCTCCTGGCGTCTGGCGTCAGGTCGCGTGCGTGTTGCGCGTTCTGAGGAGCGTTTTTTCGTGCACGTGAACCGGCTTCCACCTCCAAACCGAGCATTCAACATGTTGAAGATTTTGCGGTTCAAACTTTCAAACGCCGCTCAACTCCACCTGATTGGTTGGTGTGTCAACCAATCAGGGAGAGTCGGGGGGCAGAAGAGAGGGGGCAGTGGGAGAGTCCCTATGTGACGCGGAAACGAGGGTGCGCGCGCACTATGTGACGTATTGTTTGTCGGAAAAAAAAATAAAAAGACCCGCGAGCTCATGGACTATGGAAGAGAAACATTGTAGCTGTGTGTTCGCGACAATTCCTTCATGACCAGTCAAGTCTGCTCGACAGAGACGGAAATAAAAGGCTCCTCGCCTGGCGGAGTGCAGTGACACCGGTAAGCTCCTCCCACACCCCGACGCCACAGTCACGAAGCCGCCGCAACACTACAGTTTGGACAACACTGGGCAGCGCGTCCACTTGCGTGCGTGAGGAGCTTTTTGGAGGTTCAAAACGTTGCTCGGTGTGACTGTACCATTAGCTTGACTAAGATCTGAAGCATTATCTATCTCATCAAGGTGAGTGTCTGATTCCCTAACTCGTTTAGGTTCAGATACACTCTGTGTTTCTTTCAAGTTATCTCTTTCAAGTTCTGGAGGAGTTTCAGAAGGAAAGACTACCTCGTACTCCTCGACCAACCTAGAGATTTCCTGCAGAGGGCCTGGAGTGTTATACAAAGGATAGTGGTCTTCTTCTTCTTCAGAATTGTACTCAAGTTCAGGATCATGATCAGTACTGTGATGTTGACGTGTGTTTGGCCGACGGGGTTTTTCTTGGACTACAGCAGGATTTTCAGGAATAGCTGATAAAAACCCACAAGGTAACAAAAGGTCTCTGTGAAGAGTTCTGGTTGGACCATCTCGGTTCTCAGGTTTGACTGTATATACAGGTAAGTTGTTTTTCTGACTGACAACTACATGGACAACAGATTCCCACCTGTCTGATAACTTGTGTTTACCCCTAATCCTAACATTCCTCACCAGTACACGATCACCAACATCCAAGACTGATTCAGTTACATGTTTGTCATATCTAATTTTATTTCGCTCAGCCACTTTAGCAGCATTTTTACTAGCCAATAGGTAACTCTCTTGAAGATGAGATTTTAGGGCTTGTACATACCGCGAGTGGGACTGTTGCTGGCGATTGTTCTGAGTCACATTAAAAACTAGATCTATAGGTAATCTAGGTTGTCTACCAAACATCAACTCATATGGGGTAAACCCAGTACTTTCATGTTTGGTACAGTTGTACGCGTGTACAAGAGGTTTCACGAAGTCACGCCAATGTCTCTTGTTCTCATCAGTGAGTGTACCTAGCATGTTTAACAGGGTTCTATTAAACCGCTCCACAGGGTTTCCCCTGGGGTGGTAGGGTGATGTTCTAACTTTCTGTATTCCAGCTAGGTTACATAACTCTTTGATAGTTCTGGATTCAAAGTCTGCACCTTGATCACTGTGCAATTTCTCTGGAAAACCATAATGGATGATAAAGTTTTCCCAAAGGGCTTTGGCTACAGTACGAGCCTTCTGGTTCGGTGTAGGAATTGCTACAGCATACTTTGTAAAGAAGTCAGTGATGACAAGGACATCTTTAGTATTGCTGCGATCTGGTTCAATTGTCAAAAAGTCTATGCACAGCAACTCAAGGGGTCTGGTTACTTGGATGTTTACCAGAGGCGCTGCCTTCTCTGGCAGGGTCTTTCTGCAAACACATCAACTACAAGTTTTGATCTTTTGTTCTATATCTGAGGCCATTTTTGGCCAGAAAAATCTGGTTCGGGTCAAGTCGAGTGTTCTGTCAAAACCCAGATGACCCATGTCATCATGGAGGCTTTTCAACACCATAGATCTTAGGCTTTCAGGGAGAATAAGTTGGTAACATATTTCTTCACCTACTTGCCTTTTCCTGTACAAAATCCCATTCTGCAGCTCAAGTTTGTTCAATTCACGCAGAAGGATGGGAAGTTGTGGGATTTCTTTCCGCACCACCGGAGAAGGTGTTTCACCTGTTTCCAACTGGTGTATAATTTCATTGATAGCAGGATCGCTTCTTTGCTTTTGACTCAATTCTTCTTCTGACATGCTTGGGATGACAGAAAAAGTGCTTCCCTTATCAAAACTGTCAGGAACTGCATTAGCGGTCATAGACAGAGATGTTACAAGGGGGCATGTAAAATCATAATGGTCTGTATCGAAAGACTGAAACACAAGATGTTTTTCACAAATTGCATTCACAGCTTGAGAAGGAACATGAGTAAAAGGATCTGTACCAGGTAAGTGATGTTGCACAAATTGGCGGATCCGCTCTTGTTCTTTCAGGGAAACGAGATCATTTATCTGTTCAGGATGTGGACGGTGAGACAAACCGTCTGCATCAGTATTCTGTTTTCCAACTAACGAAGCTGAAACTCAAATGACGATAAGGCAGACAACCAGCGATAACTTGTTGCATCTAACTTAGCGGTGGTCAAAATATAAGTTAGGGGATTGCTGTCAGTTATCACTGTGAAAGGACTGCCATACAAGTAGTCACAAAACTTTTCTGTTACTACCCACTTAAGGGCAAGAAACTCAAGTTTGTGAGCGGGGTATCGGCTCTCGCTTTTCGATAAGCCTCTGCTTGCGTATGCTTTAACACGCATCTGCCCTTCTTGCTCCTGATAAAGAGCTGCTCCTAGTCCAGTTGTACTGGCATCTGTGTGTAATACATACTGCAACTTGGAATCGGCAAAGCCAAACACCGGGGCAGTAGTTAGTTCGTGTATTACTGTTTTGAATGCTCGTTGGCAGCTCTCTGTCCATCTCTCTCCAAAAGGAGCTTTGGGCTGAAAATACTGATCACGGTCTAGCTTAAAGCTACTTTTCTTTCTCAGAGGGGGATACCCTGCAGTTAAGCCGGTAAGGGGTTTAACAATTTTAGAGAAATCTTTAATAAACCGCCTATAATAACCTGCAAAGCCTAAAAATGAACGGAGTTCTTTTAGGTTTGTAGGACTTGGCCACGTTGTTAAAGCAGAAATCTTTTCAGGATCTGTTTCAACACCGTGTTGTGAAACTATGTGCCCCAAATACCTCACAGATGTCTGGAAAAACTTACACTTCTCGAGTGATAGTTTTAAACCATACTCTTAGAGACGATTGAGCACATTGAGAAGGCGTGTTTCATGCTGTTCAAGGGTTTCTGAAAAAACTATAAGGTCGTCCAGAAAGACTAAGACTTCCTTAAGGTTTATGTCACCCATACATCTCTCCATCAACCGTTGAAACGTGCTGGGAGCATTTGTTACACCCTGCGGCATACGGTTGAACTCGAAAAATCCTAATGGACATACAAAAGCAGTTTTGTGCTTATCTGACTCCTCGACTTCAACTTGGTAGTAACCACTTTTGAGGTCAAGGACTGAAAACCATTTCGACCCAGTGAGGGCTGAAAAAGTTTCTTCTAGGTTAGGGAGTGCATAGGCATCTTTGATTGTGTTCTGATTTAGTTTTCTATAGTCAACGCAAAGTCGCACATCTCCATTTTTCTTCCTTACCACAACAATGGGTGAGGAAAAAGCTGACTCGGATTCACGGATTACTCCTGCCTCTAGCAGTTCTTGCAGGTGTTGACGCACAGCATCAACGTCTTGCGGTCGTATTGGGCGAGGCCTGTGTTTAAACGGGGTCTCATCTCTTAGTTTGATCTGGTGCTTTACTCTATTAGTACGCCCAAAGTCAGTATCATGCTGCGCAAAAACATCTGGCATAGCATTTAACTTCTGCAAAATTCGCTCTTTCCATTTAGAGGAAACTGGGGAATCTGCAAAGTTTAAATTAAGCTCAGCAGGTTGCGGCTTAGGGGTTTTCTTTGACTGAGATATGAGAATGTGACAGTATCTCCTGCATTGCATGAACTTCAGCAATGACACTGTTTCCAGGAATCAATCAATCAATCAATCAATCACCTTTATTTAACCAGGTAGAGCCCGTTGAGATCGAGATCTCTTTTACAAGGGTGACCTGGTCAAGTGGTCAGCAGCACACGTCACATTGGCAATAGGCATTTGCACTTATCAAAAGAAAATAAAGAAAACTACAATCACAGTAAACAGATGTTGACAGTTCAAAACCAACAGGATATGACAGATTTCTATATACATTATATACAAAACAAGCAGACAGACCTCGGTTGGGTAAATAAAGTTAAAAAAATCAACAATGACATGTATATTGGATAAGTAATGGTTAGAAACATCTGCAATGGTCAAGTTTCTTGATGACATTTTCTACTACGGTTGACATAAAGGATCCAGGAGAGATGAATGTTGATAGTTTCAGATCTTTCTGTAAGTTGTTCCAGGCTGAGGGGACGGCGAAGCTGAATGCTCTTTTTCCTAGTTCAGTTCTGACAGGAGGAACTGACAGGAGGACTAAATCGTTAGAGCGCAGGGAGTAATGACTGTGTGATGTTTGTATTAAGGAGGTGAGGTATGACGGGACTAGGTTTAGGAGGGTCTTGTAGATGAAGGATATCCAGTGAGTGTATCTGCGAGTGCTGAGAGATGACCAGCCAGATTTTACGTAAAGCTCACAGTGATGAGTGCGATAACTGGAGTCAGTAATGAACCGAAGGGCACCGTGGTAAATGGAGTCTAAGGACTGTAGGTATTTTGATGCAGCACTCATGTACAGCACGTCACCATAGTCTAGTATTGGCATGAATGTTGCAGCTACTAATGTTCTCCTGGCTTTGCATGAGAAGCAGGATTTGTTTCTGAAGAAGAAACCTAGCTTCAGTTTCAGTTTAGTGGCCATTTTGGAGATGTGGGTTTTAAAAGACAGTTCAGTGTCAATGTTGAAACCTAGATATTTGTAGGTGGAGACCATTTCTATTTGTTTTCCCTCTTGGGTTCCAATTTGAGGTGGGTTCTCTGGTTGCTGCTTTCTGTTGGCAAGAACCATGCACTTGCTTTTGTCGGCATTTAGGACCAGTCTAAGTTTTTGCAGCCGTGACTGAATAATATTAAAAGCGTCCTGAAGAGAGGTGAAAGCTTGGCTGAGGGAGGAAGAACAGCAATAGATGATGGTGTCATCTGCGTAATAATGGTGGGAGGCATTTGACAGATCACTGCAAAGATCGTTTATGTATAGGGAGAAAAGAATGGGACCCAAGACAGAACCCTGTGGCACCCCTTTCACAACATCTAAGAAAGTAGAGGAGGATCCGGCTACATGAACAGACTGCGTTCTGTCAGTTAGGTAGTTGGTGAACCAGGAGACTGCAAGTTTTGATAGACCAGAGTGTTCCAGGATGTTTGTCAATAGTCTGTGATCAACTGTATCAAATGCCTTGGACAGGTCTATAAATAGGGCAACACAGAATTGTTTGCAGTCCAGGGCATGTATGATGTCATTTAATACTTTGAGAACTGTAGTGACGGTGCTGTGTTGTTTTCTGAATCCTGACTGGAATTGTGATAGAATATGGTTTGCTTGTAGGAAATCAGTTAGCTGATCACAGACAAGTCTTTCAAACAGTTTGGCAAGAATGCATAATTTTGAAATTGGTCTGTAGTTGTTGACATTTGTTGGTTCACCCCCTTTTAGCAGAGGGAGAACAAAAGCTGATTTCCAGATTTTGGGTATTTTATTTGTGTTGAGACTGAGATTGAAAATATTGGAAAGAGGTTCAGCAATGAAATCTGCAGCTACCCAGCTAGCAAGCAAATGTTCAGATGACGTTCAGTGAACGTCGTCTAAAGGTCGAATGTCGAATGTTCAGGACCCAACGTTGTCTGAACGTTGCCTGAACGTTAACCCTGAACGTTAACGCTGAACCTTCACTCACTGTAAGAAAAAAAAAATTGGTGTAATTTCATTCAATTAGTTCTTACACCTTTGAAACTTTAACGGTTGTTATTATTTATGACCAAATCTCTATTTTTGTTTTGTTACAAAAAGTGTGCACTTCTGACATTGTCAGAACATTGCCTGAACATTGTCTGAACATTGTCTGAACATTGCCTGAACATTGTCTGAACATTGTCTGAACATTGCCTGAACATTGTCTGAACATTGCCTGAACATTGTCTGAACATTGTCTGAACATTGTCTGAACATTGTCTGAACATTGTCTGAACATTGTCTGAACATTGTCTGAACATTGTCTGAACATTGTCTGAACATTGTCTGAACATTGTCTGAACATTGTCTGAACATTGTCTGAACATTGTCTGAACATTGTCTGAACATTGTCTGAACATTGTCTGAACATTGTCTGAACATTGTCTGAACATTGTCTGAACATTGTCTGAACATTGTCTGAACATTGTCTGAACATTGTCTGAACATTGTCTGAACATTGTCTGAACATTGTCTGAACATTGTCTGAACATTGTCTGAACATTGTCTGAACATTGTCTGAACATTGTTTGAACATTGTCTGAACATTGTCTGAACATTGTTTGAACATTATCTGAACGTTGTCTGAACGTTTCCTGAACGTTAACGCTGAACGTTCACTCACTGTAAGAAAAAAAAATTGGTGTAATATCATTCACTTATTTCTTACATCTTTGACACTTTAATGGTTGTTATAATTTATGACCAAATCTCTATTTTTGTTTTGTTACAAAAGGTGTGCACTTCTGACATTGTCTGAACATTGTCTGAACATTGTCTGAACGTTCACTATGAACATTCACTTGACATGACAATCATGTTTACTGTGACTTCTTTAATCAGTCTTTATATCTTCAATAGAGCAATGGGCCCACGTACGAGACCCCCACTCATATGGGTTCTTTATCTATAACCATAATTACATGGTTATTATTGTCACCAGATCTCTATCTTTGTCTTGTTATAAAAAGTTTGCCCTTCTGATTTTGTCGTATCACTGTAAACTATCAATTGCTGTGAAAAACAAATGTTTGCTGTGATCATTTAATCAGTTTTTTTTATATATTTAAAATCTATGGTTATTGTCACTAAATCTTTATTTTTGTCTTGATATGAAGTGCACTGACGTTTTCTTAATGTTTGCTTAAGAAAAAAAAACAAGTGGCATATTTTTATTTAATTAGTTTTTTAATCTTTAAAACTTTAATGGTCATTAATTATTATCACCAAATCTCTATTTTTGTTTTGAAGTGCACTTCTTGTCTGTTGTCTGAACGTTCACTCTGGACATTCAATGTGAAAAAACATGTTTGGTGTGATTTAATTTAAAGAGTATACAGTAGTACAAACATAATGGTTGTTATTATTTATCACCAAATCTCTATTTCTGCGTTGTTGTAAAAAACTGTACACTTCTGTTAGTTAGATGTTTAAGAGAGGGTTTAGGGCCCTCTATTCTCCCACAGTACTTCTCTCAGTTAAACTCTGGAACCAGCTAGAGTACTTCTCTGGTGCCAGAAAATGGCTTCCATTAACTCCTGTTTATCCCCCCAGAAGCAAAACCTTGTTGTTCTGGTGGTTTGATTGAACACTGTGACAGTTGAGGGTGGGCAATCACAACCCCCACTGTTGGTTGGAGGCCCTTTCATTGGCCCTTTGATTTCTCCCAGGATGCCTTGTGGTGAAGGTTTCCCATCATTGCCACCATTTTACTTTGTTTGGTTCAAAACAGAGGAGCACCGCCCTGCAGCTGGATCTTGATGCTTGAACCAAATCCAAATCCCTGGTCAGCAGATACCAACAAGAAAGGTAAGGGCTTGAGGCCTTGTGCTCCTAACCCCAGTTGAATAATGAAGGTTTGTGTTTGCTCATTAAATTATTCTGAATTAATTATAATTTATAAGCTGCTTCCAAGTTACACCAAGACAGGTTTAAGGCTTTCAAACATAATGGTTGTTATTATTTATCACCAAATCTCTATTTCTGCGTTGTTGTAAAAAACTGTACACTTCTGTTAGTTAGATGTTTAAGAGAGGGTTTAGGACCCTCTATTCTCCCACAGTACTTCTCTCAGTTAAACTCTGGAACCAGCTAGAGTACTTCTCTGGTGCCAGAAAATGGCTTCCATTAACTCCTGTTTATCCCCCCAGAAGCAAAACTTGTTGTTCTGGTGGTTTGATTGAACACTGTGACAGTTGAGGGTGGGCAATCACAACCCCCACTGTTGGTTGGAGGCCCTTTCATTGGCCCTTTCATTTCTCCCAGGATGCCTTGTGGTGAAGGTTTCCCATCATTGCCACCATAGTTGCCAAGTCCGCTTATTTCAAGCGGCATTGGGCTTGTTTTTCCCTGGAGTCGCTTTCAAATTTGATCAGCCGCTTGTGGCGGTTTTTTGGGCTTCTCGCGGACATTGAGTCGCTTATTTGTGCTTGTTTTTCAGTCGAGCAGTAATGCGAGTGGTAGGTAGTTTGTCACGCCCCCCTTCCACGTATGTTACGTCAAGGCGGATGTTACGTTCAGGTGCAGTTGGCGCAAGCGACAGTCAGAGCCGGTAAAACTATATAAGCGCGAGCAATTAATGATGAGTCAGCATGAGCAGCATATAGTGACACAACATATATATCTTGTATCATTCAACTATGTTAGTTTTTAGCAAACAAAATGATAAATTAATGAAAATTACTTTCAAAGTGAGTTTAAAATTATCATTTATCATTTTCAATTATCATTTTATCCTACTTGTATTCTTGTATCTGATGAAACTGTCTTGTATTGTTCTTTTAAAATGAATGAATAAACATCAATCAATCAATCAAAAATTAAAAACCGTGTTTCTTCCCGGGACATCCGACTACACGCGAATGCAACATTGTTATTTATTCTTTGTCTATTCATTCATTCATTCAACCTTTATTTAGTCAGGTAAATCTCATTGAGCCTCGAGGGCTCATTTACAAAAGCGACCTGCTACAAACTAAAGAATTTAGTGAAATGTCTAGACAAGACAATGCTAATATGAGCTCTAACTGGGGTAAATGTGAAAAAAAATATAATAAAGATTGGGAGAAAGAGCGTGTTCTTCAAGACTGGATCTGACCACGACCACAGATGGGAGAAAAATGCAAAATGTATTTTTATTTTTTAGACTGAATACGTTCTTTAATGTATAATTTTGCTGGTTATATGTAATGCCATAATAAATATGTTTATTACTGTTTAAAACTGCCTTTTTTTACACAATGGGATGGGGTGCTTTTTTTGGGCTTTTTTTGAAAGAGCGAGTCGCTTGTTTGTGCTTGTTTTGAAGGAGCTGATCGCTTCTTTCGGTCTGGAGATCTGGCAACCCTGATTGCCACCATTTTAGTTTGTTTGGTTCAACACAGAGGAGCACCGCCCTGCAGCTGGATCTTGATATGCTTGAACCAAATCCAAATCCCTGGTCAGTAGATACCAACAAGAAAGGTAAGGGCTTGAGGCCTTGTGCTTCTAACCCCAGTTGAATAATGAAGGTTTGTGTTTGCTCATTAAATTATTCTGAATTAATTATAATTTATAAGCTGCTTCCAAGTTACACCAAGACAGGTTTAAGGCTTTTGAACTGCAACTTCAGATGTTTTACTTAATTTCAGAGTTAGCTAGCCTCAAAAATATTTGAGTTTTGCTTCTAAAGCTAAAACTTTCTCCAGTGAACAGCTGTTTCCTCAGCATCTGTTCTAGATGTTCTGTAACCGTCAGACTGTGGTTCTGCTGGAACTTTAAAACAGAACGCAGCTCACCCCGTCATTCCCGTCTCTCTGTTTCATCGGGTTTGGGTTTAGGAGTCCTATGACGGTGCCTGAATCCCTCTTCCAGTGCTCCTTGTGGACTTTGCCGAACAGGAAGAGAGAAACGAACACATCCAGGTTGTGGAGGTCACTTACGCAGCGACTCTCAACAGATCAGCTGACAAGAACTACATAAACTCTGAGACCGGTGAGAGTTTAAAGCAAACACAAAGCTTCTGAACGGTTTGAACCGTACAGATCGAAAGAGTTCACTCAGCTGGATAAGTTGAAGAAACTTGAGACGTTCAAGTGGAAAGATTATTTTTACTTTTTTAACCTTTTTCACTACAGACTTGAGACTTGAACTGTTGTCCCGGATCCCCCCATCCCCCAATGCTGTTATTGCATGAGCACCCTGTGAGTCATCAAGGCCCCTAATGACCGTCAGGCTGATGTTCCTCATTTGCATGTGAACAAACTGTTTTGATTGACATTGTTAAACCTGTTTGTCCAGTAAGTGGTGGAACTGAAACTGAGGCTTGGGGTTAGGGTTAAACTCTCATTGACAATGGCAAAAAACATTTATTCTGTTCCTAAATCTACTCTTTGGAGACGAACTCATCTTGCTGCCAAGCGGAAATTTAAGTGTTTAGATGATGACCAAGATGATTCTCAAGATTTTGTTAAAAATTCTCCTGCATTTCAGCATGAAGTCATTGCCATGCATAGTGAACACAGTGAATCACTTGAAAGTTCTGACTCTCTTCATGATGATGATGATGGCACCAATGAACCAGAAACTGTAGATATTCCTGTAAATGGGTCCTTTTCAGATGATGATCATGGCAGTATTAATTCAGACCATCATGCCAATCATTCTTATGATTTTCCCTCTGAATTGGATGTTCACATTGCACATAACTCTGAACTTGAACCAGATCGCTCAACAGATTGTTCTTCCTTGGATACTGACGGTGAACAAGAAGTGTGCTTGGGTGACAATCTTGCAGACTGGGCAGTCAGATTTCAAACAAAACATGTCGCTCTCTCCAGTATCTTGAAAATTCTTAGAAAGTCTGGACATCCTGATCTTCCCAAGGATGCAAGAACCTTGCTGAAGACAGATTCCACCTACGCTTCAAAAATCATGAACATTGCTGGTGGTTCATACTATCACTTCGGTGTAGAAAAGGGTGTCATTGAAAAACTCCAAATGTATCAACACCATAGCCTATTCTGTTTAATTGACAAGATTTCATTGCAGATAAACATTGATGGTCTTCCATTATTCAAAAGTGCTTCTGATCAGTTCTGGCCAATTTTGGGTTTAGTTGAGGAGCTTCCCCATAAAGACCCCTTCATAATAGGCTTGTTTTGTGGCAAACATAAGCCTACTGATGTTGGTGAATACCTTGAGCAGTTCATAGCAGAAATGGTGAGTCTTTGTGGAAGTGTACGCCAAAAATTGGTACGCATAATTTCATTCAATTTCATTGATGTATTTAAAAGGACAATGCACAATAACCAAAATTTTATGAATGAATGCACTGGAATTGGCACAGTCTAGCTAAATTTTAACCATACTGCTTACATTAATCATCTGTTCTGTATGAAGCAGTATTATGTAAAAAATGACTTTTGAATTCTCCACTTTTTTTAGATAAATCAACTGGCAGTCATTGGGGGGAGAGACTTGAGGTCTACGGTATACAACATTTTGCCAAAAGTCCTACTGAACCATCTAGCAGAGCAGTATAGCTGCCATGGGCGGAAGGGGAAAAGAAGTCTTGCTGCTCACAAGCATGTGCTGGCTGTAATATGTAGTAAGTATTTCCTCTCCTGTTATTTCAATCTGATGGACTTATAAGGAAATTATGCTGGTCAATCTCATTCCTGCTTTTGATAAAATTCTTTGCACAAAAAAGGGTTGAAATGTCCAACCTGTTACAGGACCTGCATATATCTGTAATTATTAACAATTAACATTTTCCATGCGTCTGTGTTGCCCACAATTCTGAAAACTAAGTCTGAAGCAGAATTTGTAGTTTCATATAGTTAATATTAAAAAGATGGGTAATATTGGTGGATGTATACATTAGCTCACCTTTACAGAAAATAGACCACATCGAGGAATCAAAAAGTACTACCGTATTTGTCGGTCTATAACACAGTTTTTTTTTTGCTCATTTGAATGTCCTGCGTGTTATACACCAAAGCGTATTATTTATGGATTTTTTCCCATATTTTTAGACCCATTTTTGGCTCTGATTCACTGTTTTTCATTTTGGGGAAAAAATGGTACAGTACCACTTTTGTCCGCTAGGGAGACACTTCCAGACCGTTTCTAGCTCATGTGTCCGAAAAAAGCCTCCTCTGGTCGGACTGACTCTGTCGCTGCCCACCCCCTGCTCTGGATGTAGCTGCATTTAGTTGTGAGGTTAGCTGTTTTTGTTAGCAAGATACCGTAACTCATAAACCACACCGCGGATTTTTAAATCCAGCTGATTTGAACATTTCGTGAATTGGTTAAGCTCAGGAACCCTTGTGCTATTATGTCAGCTAAGAAATATATATTTTTAAGCTTTTATTTAGCTAAATTAAAAGAAATAAAGCGTCCCACCCGCCTGCATGCAAATCGGCGAACTACTTTTTCAAATCCAGCTGATTTGAACATTTCGTGAATTGGTTAAGCTCAGGAACCCTTGTGCTTTAATGTCAGCTAAGAAATATATATTTTTAAGCATTTATTTAGCTAAATTAAAAGAAATAAAGCGTCCCACCCGCATGCATGCAAATCGGCGAACTACTTTTTAAAATCCAGCTGATTTGAACATTTCGTGAATTGGTTAAGCTCATGACACTTTAATGTCAGCTAAGAAATATATTTTTTCTCGCAAAGAAATAATTGTTTTTACCGTGTTTTCTTGTGCAGTCTATCAGTGCTCGCTCGCTTCTGCGGCAGCCATTTTAAGCAGGGCAAATGATGCGCTGTCGTGTAGCGGTGACGCATAATAGATGCGTGGTAAACACCGAAGCGTATTATTTACAGATTTTTTCTAATTTATTGGCAATAATTGGACAAAGTGTGTTATATACAGGAGTGTGTTATAATCCGACGAATACGGTAGTTGGAATGACCCAATTAATGTTGTTGGTGGCAGTATTTCTGTTGTTTTTGTCTCATACACCACACTTATTACATGATCAGATTTCTTGTCACACTTACCCATTTTAAAAATGTGTTTTTCAGGGGCTGTACGAAAGAACCAGAGGTCAGACACTCTGACTGATACTGAAATCCTGGCTGTTGTGGGAGATTGGCTCAAACATTCAAAGTGTCGCAAAGACAATTCCACAGTTGTGGAACGTGACATCAGTGCCAATGAGGAAAACAATTTTTAGAAAAAGAAGAAAGTTTTTTTACAGATGACTTTTTCATGCATTTTTTATTTTTCATGCATTTTTTATTCTTATACAGATTCCTTTTATGCTTTTTATTCATAGACATTCCTTTTATGCTTTTTAATACTGATTCCTTTTATGCATTTTTTATTCATGTACATATTCCTTTTTTTACCTTTGTTAATACCTTTTATGCATTTTTTAATTCATGTACAGATTCTTTTTCTAACTTTTTTTTAATACTGAGGCCTTTTAAGCATTTGTTATTCATATATGGATTCCTTTTATACCTTTGTTAATACCTTTAATGCATTTTTATTCATGTACAGATTCCTTTTATACCTTTAATACCTTTTATGCATTTCTTTTATTCATGTACTGATTATTTTTATAACTTTTTTGTTAATACTGAGGCCTTTTAAGCGTTTGTTATTCATATGGATTCCTTTTATACCTTTGTTAATACCTTTTTTATGATTTTTTTATTCATATACAGATTCATTTTATACCGATTTAGTTAATACCTTTTATGCATTTTTTTATTCATGTACAGATTCTTTTTGTACCTATTTTGTTACTACTGATGCCAGTTATGCGTTTTTTAATTCATATACGGATTTGTTTTATATTATGATACTGATGCCTTTATGTGTAATAAACTGATACTTTTTAACTTTCGCCTCTGTTATTTTTAATGTTAGTACTGTAGAATTACTTCATAGCAAAGAGTTATTTGCACAACTACATATCATCATGTTTCCACTAATAAATCTCAAATTAAAACTGTGGATTAATGTAATTGGGAACTTGAAAAGTTTGTGTTGTCTGAACGTTGAAGGGACAGTTTCTGAACATTCGGGGGACGTTGTCTGAACATTCAGGGGACGTTCAGTGAACGTTTTATGGAGTTTCATTTGGACGTTCAGTGAACGTTTTCAGCAAACGTTCAGAGGACGTTGATGACAACATTCAGAGGACGTTGTCTGAACGTTCAGAGGACGTTGTCTGAACGTTCAGAGGACGTTGTCTGAACGTTCAGAGGACGTTGTCTGAACGTTCAGAGGACGTTGTCTGAACGTTCAGAGGACGTTGTCTGAACGTTCAGAGGACGTTGTCTGAACGTTCGGGGGACAGTTTCTGAACATTCAGGGGACGTTCAGTGAACGTTTTATGGAGTTTCATTTGGACGTTCAGTGAACGTTTTCAGCAAACGTTCAGAGGACGTTGATGACAACGTTCAGAGGACGTTGTCTGAACGTTCAATGTTAGCTGGGTACCTGGATTATTTAGCCTGGACTTTGTTGGTTTTGAACCAGTTTGACATGACTGTTGACTAGGGAGAGGGCCGACACCGGAGGAGGGTGCACACCAAAGAGACCATTAGCACCAACAATGGTTTGTTCCACTTTGGAGTAAGCTGTTGGGGGAAGAATCAGTTTTGCGCTGTGTGTTTCCTTGACTGATGAAGCCTTCTGGATGGAAGGTGAAATGTTTCAGCACAAAAAAAAGAAAAAAAAAAAAAGAAAAAATAATTATCAGATGATCTGACTGAAAATTGTTGGATCATATACCTGGATTATTTAGCCTGGACTTTGTTGGTTTTGAACCAGTTTGACATGACTGTCGACAAGGGAGAGGGCCAGCACCGGAGGAGCGGGCGTGCCAAAGAGACCATCTTAGCACCAACATAACAGGTTTGTTCCACTTTGAGTAAGCTGTTGGGAGAAGAATCAGTTTTGTGTTGTGTGTTTCCTTGACTGATGAAGCCTTCTGGATGGAAGGTGAAATGTTTCAGCACAAAAAAAAAAACTGTCCAGATGACCTGACTGAAAATTGTTGGATTGTATACCTGGATTACTGAGCATGGACTTTGTTTGTTTCACCTGGAAGAAATTCTCCAGTTTATCACCGGGACATGTAAAGACAAATACTTTGTACATTAATAAATTAAAAAGGTTAACATGGAGCAATTTAGAGTTACCAGTGAACTTAACATAGTCTGTGGGATGAAACTGGAGTACAGTATCTAGAGAAAACCCACGCACTCCACCCAGAGATGTCTCTGATTGGGATTTAATCCAGCAACAGCTCCATCAACTGCACCACTGTGCTCTTTCTGGAACAGAGGACTGAAAAGCTTTAAAATAAAATAAAAACTTGGGTTCAGTTTTTACATTTCAGGAATAGCCCTTAGGTCACTGCTTTCTGTCCTTTGTTTATATTTGACACATTTTCCCAGCATGCCTTGTAAATGAAGTTGGATAAGTAGGATTTCAGGTGGTCTCTTGATAAATTTAGTTTTATTTAGGTCCGCTCTCAGGCAGGAAAGAACAATATTATAATGTTTTATTAACAAAGTTCTGGCTCAAAACTTTTATTTATTTATTTTCTCTTCTAGGAGATATAAAATAAATCAAATTAAAGGAAGGTTTAACACCACCTTTAAATATAAAGGACAGAATATTTGGACAGAGTATTTCTTTTACACAGGCAAAACACATCTGTGGAGGTTA
>JBBPBX010069295.1:0-10611 GCA_038048925.1 Garcialebias charrua
CTGCTTTCTGCTTTCAGCCAGAATCAGCAGGTCATCCAGGTAGTTCATGACCCTGAGTCCTTGATTCCTGAGAGGGGTCAGAGCTGCGTCCAGACATTTTGTAAATGTGCGTGGAGCAGTCTTTAAACCAAAGGGTAAAGCTTTGAATTCATAAGCGATTCCCTCAAAAGCAAAGCGGAGGAATTTTCTGTGTTTCCTCCAAATGCCTATATGGAAATAGGCATCTTTTAAGTCTACTGTACATATAGTCTCCAGATCTCACAGACTGGAGAACTTGTCGCAGTGTAAGCATCTTGAACTTAAATGTTTTAATCCTTTTGTTGAGAGTCCTGAGATCCAGAATTGGTCTCAGAGAACGATCCTTTTTGGGCACCAGGAAGTACTTGCTGTAGTGGCCGGAGAGCAGCTTGTGCCCAGAGACCAAACTAATCACTCCTTTCTGCAGCATGGTCGAAACTTCCTCCCTCAGCACGTGTGCGCGTGCGGGGTTGATCTTAGATTGCAGCACCCCTGTGAAGCGGGGCGGTCTCTTAGAGAATTGCAATTTGAGTCTGTGACGAATTGTTGTCATGACCCAATCATTTGGTAGGCACGCCTCCCAGGCCTGCGCATGCGCACTGAGTCTGGATGGCATGTTGTGTTGCAGCCCGTCACGTTTGAGAGCCAGAGAGGTGACCTTTGACCCCTCTTGCCCTCTCCCGGACAGGCTAGTCAGCCCGACAGGAGATACCGCAAGATCTAGTTCACGTGTCTCGCTGCGGTTCATAGTTAGACCACATGGTTGGTTTATAAAAATGGGACTCGAGTCAAGAACCAGGGCAGTCTGTGCTTTGGTACTTTTATTTTTATACATGTTTGAAACAGTGTTTATTTTGTTTACACATGCAATGGTCGAGTCGCGTTTGGTGCGCACACATATGCCGCTCACTCCTCGTAGTCTTTTACGAGGGGAGACTGGGCCCAATGGATCAGGTACCCGTACCACGTGGGCGGATAAACCTGTAAGATTGTCGGTTCGTCCTGTTTCATCAGGTCCGAGCCTGCTTTCCACCTGGGAGACTGGCGAGATCCTCGGCTGTCCCTGGAAAGTTCCACCGTCACCTGCGGGTCTCTTCCGTGGGGAGCCATTTGTGTTCTCTTTACGGGGGGCAAAGTTCTTTCTTGGCAACCCCTCGCGGAGGGCTTCCGCCTGTTTGCGTCTCTGTTCCAGTTTGGTCTGGACGCGTTCCAGAGCTCCCCCAAAAAGCCCCGTCGAGTCAATCGGGTGCTGGAGGAAAGTTGATCTCTGGTTTTCCGGGAGGTCCGATAAGGTCAGCCAAAGAAGGCGCTGGGCGACAACCATTTCCGCCATCGCCTTGCCTTGGGAGATGGCTATTGTCCCCATCAATCGGAGCACGAGGTCCGAGGCTCGGCGGGCCTCCTCCACGGCTTCCGTTGCGGCCTGTTCGTCTTTTGCTACCTGGACATGCTGCAGCTTTTCTGCCAGGTATGCCTGCACCAATGTTGATGCGTTCATTGCGCGAGCCGCAAGGCCCTGAGCCTTGTAGCACTTTCCGAGTTGTTTCTCCGAAGTGCGGCAGGCCCTGCTGGGTAGCGTAGGTTTCATCCCCGAGGCGGCGGGGACTAGGTGAGCCGCCAGAGTCTCCTCGATGGGGGGAGTGCTGTCGAGGCCTACTGCTTCCATTCCCGCCACGTCGAGGAGCCGGGACAATGGGAGCATGATAGACGCTCCGGGATCCTCCCAGGAACGTTTAAGCTCCGTAAGGAAGTCCGGGAAGATGGGCATCTTTTGTGACTTTGTTGGTTGCTTCGCATGGAAGTAGCTTCCCGCTAGACTCGTAGCCTGCTGGCGAGGCGTCGGGCTCGGCCACGTGATCTGCAGAGCATCCGGTGCCCTACGACACAAGTCGAACAGGGCCGGTACTGACAGGTCCGGTTCCGGGAGGATGTTTGCCAGGTTCTGGGAGGAACTCACGAGTTCTCCCTTGTCACCAAAATCGGCGTCTAGGTCGGACACTTCAGATGTTGCGTCCTCGGCGGCACCCGAGGAATCCAACATTTTGTCCTCTCCGACTCGTCCGTTGCATTCCAGGTCCATGTTATCGGGTTCCGGAGCAGGGGGAAGCCGACGTGCGACCTTGAGGGCCGCGCTTCTAGCCATGGATTTGGCCAGCGCGACAGCCCGTCGTCTCCTTATTGCGGCCGACATTCGACGGCAGTGAGGGCATGAGTCGGGGAGTTCCAGCGCCTTCCTTGCGTGCAGAATCCCCAGGCAGACAGGACAGGCCTCGTGGGTGTCCGTCGCCGAAAGGGAGCGGCCACAGCCGCTGGGGCAAGGGCGCGAGCGAGGACTCGTCGTCCTGGTCTTTCTCCTCCTTGTCTTCCGTCTTCCCTTCTCGGGAGCCATGTCCTGAGAAGCGTCAAGTTGATTTGTCTTTTCTTCGAAGTTGTCTTCTCCATCGTCTTTTCTTTCGCTCAACAACCTGCTAAGGTCAGCAGGAGGTTGTGACGCAGTTAGCGCCGTCGAGCGAAAACCTACGGAAAAGAAGAAAACTTTGAGGGTATTAGAAAAATGCCGGACTAGCTTTCGCCAGCCCAGCAGTGCGCAGGAAAATTTCTCTGTACGCTCAGTGTAAGGAGCGAGCTCACCTCAGTCGAGTGATGCGACAACAGAGAAGTCCCGCGAAGTTCAGGTGTTTAAGCGAGGTGAAGGGCAAAAAAGAGGAAGATGGAGGGGCGCTCACCGCCTAAATACCCAGAGGGCGGGGCCTCTGGTGCGGCGGTGACGCCCCTGTCGTAAAGGCGTGAGTATATTCCTTCAGGTAATCGCGCGGGGGCGCAATCCCCATAGCAAGTATGTTGCACCGAGAGAACATGACTGAAAGGGAACCAAACTATTAGTTTGGTTTCCTGTGCTCCGTGCTTTGCTTTCGTCATGTACCCATAATGCATTGCAGCGCTTCAGTTTTCCAGTAAACAGTTTTAAAATTACTTTATCGATGCATTTTTAATGAAAAATCTACAATAAACAAAAGAAAAAGAGAAAGAAGCAGCCGAAATAGCAATCCTCAACACATTCAACAACTTTTTAATTTTTAGACCATGAGCGAAAGGTCTATTTTAGGAAATGACATCCCTAGTGATTTGCGGTTATAGGTAGGATGAAGGTGTATAACAGTTCATGCACCGCTAGTTGGCAGTGTAGTGCAAATATTGCATAACTTATTGCTGGCTACCAAGTGATGAATTCAACTTGCTCTATAAAATTAGCTTCCGCTAGTTTTCCTAAGACATAAGCACTTTTGAAATTGCGGACCTAAATAACTTAATGAGCGCTTTAGAAATTGCTGAACTAATTTTTGGACTAGCGCTGCCCACCACTGATGAAAATGTATTTTGCTGTTTGTAAACTTAATTATTAGTCCCATCCATGAATATCTAATATTTTTATTCCAGACAAAACAACAAACTTGATCCTACCACTGGTCCTGGAAATCCTTTTGGCCCAGATAAACCAGGTGGCCCTCTGTCACCCTGATGGCATAAATATAAAGAAAAGAAAAAAAGCATGATTTACAGTGTTTACAAATGTAACAGAAGAATGAAATATCTATATTTGTTCCAGTCTATTAAAGAACATAATACAGTAAAGAAAGAAAGCAACGACCCATCCGTAAGTACACCCAAGTAATGTCTACTTCAGCATGGATCATGCATGGGTCATGTCATCTGATCATGGGTCATGCTCAGATGACCCAGAACCCGTGAAGTCACACATTTAGTATAAATAGATTTTCTATTGTATTGCCATTTATAAAGGCAGTTAATTATTTGTAAATGGTTAAAAGCAGATAATAAAGAGTAATTGTGTGTCAAGCGGTGACCACATTAAATTGTATTTACTTTTAGGAGTAATAAAAACCACACACTGAGAGTGTTATAGCATCTCACTATCAAATCATACAAGTGTGAGGCCCAACAGGAAACACAACAGGATGAATATCCTGATGCATGCTCAATAATCCAGGTAGAAAAATCTAAAAAAGTTAATTCTGGTCCTGTGGACATTCAGGATGAAGCTTGGCACATAACCAGTTTTATTACATAAAATAAAACAGAGCAAATAAATGTGGTTTGATCTTGATTTTTTTTTATAAATTATTGCTGTTTCACAAAATACTTGCAATTCCATTTTTGAATAATTTCAGTTTTTGCAGAAATGTGTCACTTTGTTGTTTTATGCATGACTGATTAATGAAAGTATCAAAAAGAGTTTGTGTACTTCTGTACACAGACTGTTTTTCTCTTTAGAGACCAGTGTAAGTAAAAAATAAATGAAAAATGTTGTTTTATTATTATTCCCTGAAAAGTTCTATTTTTGTAGATACAAGATTACCAGGGAGGGTATGAAACTGCTATGCAATGTCAGTAACTGATCATGGACTGAAAGAAAAATGAGCATACATCAGCCATCATGATGCACATTGTTATTTTCTTTTTCATTTAACCTTTATTTATGCAAGTTGGCAGTCTCATTGGGTCACGAGGACTCATTTTCAAGAGAGACCTGTTTTAAGAAGACAACATATAGAGTACAGACAACAATATCCAATACTTAGAGTATCCTTCCTCATATGGCACTGTATGTGAGGGGAACCTCAGGCAGACTTATTCAAAATTAATCTGTCAAAACTGGAATAAATAAAAGAAAAAAAACACACACACATTTTCTAAAAGTATCTTACCAAACTATTGTTTGTGGAGCAGTCATTAAATTTAACAAAGGAAATAAGGTTTTGGGGCGTAATTAGTTCAAGATATTTACCAGTGCAGTACGGGAAAATAAATACTGTGATAAAGTCCAGAAGGACTTATATGTATGAAACAAAAATGTGATGATATGTGGCAAAAACAAACTGTAAAAACATTTAAAGTACTGTAGTAAATTTAAACTGAAAGATCAAAACCTTAATTGGAATATGCAGTTTTTTAATTGTATTTATTTTTTAACTTTTCATCACTTCAAGAATATTTATAAAATGCATATTTATAAAATGCAAACAGTTTAGCAGCCTTTCCCAAATTTTGCTAAAATAAAATATAGTGGAATCCACATTTACAACAAAAATATGGTAGTGTACACATTAGGCATCGTAGGCATATGCATTTAAAGATGAAGAAGAATAAGAGTCTGATTGCAGCTTGTCGTTTTTAGAGCGGGAGGACCGATACAGAAATGAGTGACAGATTTCTGACCTTTTCTCCTGCAGCAGCTTGACCTGGAGACAGTCCTGGGTCTCCTTTCGAACCCTGTGGTTAAAAAAAAAAAAACAGAGCCACAAAGTGATGAGATAAAAACAGCTGTAGGAACAGGTCAAACAAAAGGAACATCTACAGCTTTAAAGTTTCAAATCATGCTGCTAAACTTTTATGTTCAGACTACCGGTACTTTAAAACAAAATCCGTAAGAGCTGTTCACATTTCCTCCTCACTTTTAATACATCCCCCCCCACTAAAGGCTGTACGTCTGTCCACATAAAACAGGTAAAACCTCACCTTTAGAGCATCGTGTTACTACAGTTTTGACTAACAACCAGTGAAGCGTACTTCTTGACTTGATGACTTGAGCAGAAAAGCATAAACCATAACATAAAAATCAAAGTTTAGTCCTGTTTAGGGAAAGAAAAGTCAACAGTGCATGTACTGAGTGAAAGACTATCTTTTTAAGTGTAGAAATTATGTTGATAGCATCTGACACTGCTTAAAACATGTCAGCCAGCAGCGTTCATCCGAATGAATCCTGCAAACCAAATCTATTTTAATGTCAATGTCTGCCCTAGCTGTGATCTATGATCTCAGTGGGATTTGCCTGGTTAAAAAAAAAAGCTAATAAAATAAAATTAACTGAGTTGATGTGGCTTCTTGCTTCCGTTCAGCATCTTGATTCTGCTTTTCCACTTTTAAAGTAAAACCTAAAAAGATACGTGTGTTACTCGTGAGAGCGGATGGATTGGAACATCCACTTATCTGAGCCTGCAGCATGACTTGCTTCATGCACCACTGATTGCCTGGTCTACACACAGCCACTCTGTGGTAGCCCCATCCAGATGTTTGTGTAACCACTAACATCTGGTTGCGGCTCCCCACATCCTCACTTAGTTGTATTAACGTGTCTGGACTCAGCAAAGATGCTTCCTTACTCTTTTTTTTCTTCTTCTTCTTTTTAATCAGCACTGGGTCATGCTCTGCACTTTCATAAAAGAACAGATAAGAATAATCCACTAAACCGTGTTTCTGTCCTTCCTGCCATGCTGTGACGTTATGTTGACTCATTATCCCAGTTCTTTCCCACTTCTGGCTACATTTGGGTTGCTTCAACTTGCACATGCTCTGTTCCTTTTAGGGACCAACATGAAGTGATCATGTCTGTCATCACAACTGAAGCCATTTGTGCTTTAACAAAACACGAATCTACATTTTTGTAAAAGTGAATGACATAAAACTAACCTCAGACCTGTTCATATCACTATAAAAATAGACTAAAATAAATAATGGGAAAATATATGTTTTTAATTATGCTTATTTTGTTAGGTTTGTAAGGATGCTCTTTGGATAGGACCAACAAACTGTCAGTGTGTTTGTCAATTTGAAAACGTCACTTGATGAAACTGCTCTGCTGAAAAATGAAGAAATCAATCAGAGGAGACTGGCTCCTTGGTTCAATTCTGAGTGATGTACTTTAAAACGGGCTTCTAGACAGCTGGAAAGAAAATGCTGTTCCAATAATGTTGAGGAGTTTTTTTTCCATGCTTTTTTTTTCTTTTTCTTGGAGAGATAGTCTGTTAACATATAAAAAAGCTTTCCATTAAGCTAGAACTGCATATTACTAATATTTTAGATGTGAATTAAAAATAACCCCTGTTTCCTTTTTAGTACCATAGCTAGTCTAATGAAAACCCCTTGCACATTAGAAAAGCTTATATAAAAATACAAAAAAAAAGGTAATTTGTGTTTGCTGAGCTGCAATAGACTATCTGCCATGGACTCCCGTTCCAGCACTTCCGCATTCATTACCCGGGCGGCGCACTTCGGGTTATCAGAAATGACACTAACAAAAATAAGTAAATACAATAAATAAAACATTGACATACACACAAACAATAAATCTATACATACATAAATCTATAGCGACGTTTTCCCTTCAGATAGCCACGATCCATTGTCGCCCTAACCCCTCCTTAGCAGGGAAACGGAACAGTGGTACCCACCGGTTGGTGGACACAACGGAACTCACTTGTAGTGCCAGTAGCTCGCAGCCGCTTCCCGTTTCGGGTCGTTGTCATGGTCTGCTACTAGGAGCTAACGCTAACAACAAAGGCAGTGGATAGGACCCGGAAGTGGCGGACGTGGGTTGTATTTTGACGGAAGTACGTCACCACTACCCATGGCATATAGTCTATTCTCTGCTTTATTGGTGAATTTCCGTAAAAACAAAAGGCAAAGCTCTCAATTTACCGATCGATCTACGTTCCCACCCTCATCTATGGTCATGAGCTTTGGGTTATGACCGAAAGAACAAGATCTCGGATACAAGCGGCTGAAATGAGTTTTCTCCGCAGGGTGGCTGGACTCTCCCTTAGAGATAGGGTGAGAAGCTCAGTCATCCGGGAGGGACTCGGAGTAGAGCCGCTGCTTCTCCACATCGAGAGGAGCCAGTTGAGGTGGCTCGGGCATCTGGTTAGGATGCCTCCTGGACGCCTCCCTGGTGAGGTGTTCCGGGCACGTCCCACCGGGAGGAGACCCAGAGGAAGACCCAGGACGCGCTGGAGGGACTATGTTTCTCGGCTGGCCTGGGAACGCCTTGGGATTCCCCCGGAGGAGCTGCTCCAAGTGGCTGGGGAGAGGGAAGTCTGGGCCTCCCTACTTAGGCTGCTACCCCCGCGACCCGACCCCGGATAAGCGGAAGAAGATGAGATGAGATGAGATGAGATGAGGCAGCAGATTTACTTTCTTATTTATACCTAGTCACCCATTTGTTTTGTTTGTTTGTTTGTTTGTTTGTTTGTTTGTTTTCAGAAAAAAATTGTATATTTTGATGTTCATTTTAAGAAATTTGCTTTAACAAATTAAGTTGTTGAAGATGCCTGCATCAAAATTACATTTTTTTTCAACTTACACACATCCACCATCATCATCACCATCATCATCAACATCATCATTATAATAATAAATAATAATAATAATAAATTCAATTTATACCGCACTTTTCATTAATAAAAATCTCAAAGTGCTACAACAATAAAACAAGTGATAAAATCAAATAAAATCAATAATGGTATTAACTAAGATTAAAAACAGAATCATGTGGAGGCAGAATAGGCCTGCTTAAAAAAATAAAAAAAAATAAAAAAATAAAAAATAAAGCAAGTGATAAAATCAAGTAAAATCAATAATACTATCAACCAAGATCAAAGATAAAATCATGCGGGGGCAGAATAGGCTTGCTTAAAAAGAAAAGTCTTTAAACCGCTTTTAAAGTCAACCAGTGACTGTGGAGCTCTCAGGCAGTCAGGGAGGGAGTTCCATAGGCGGGGGGCAGCCACACAGAATGCCCTGTCTCCCATGGTCCTTAATTTGGTTCGTGGAATGTGAAGTAGATTACTGTTCTGTGATCGTAGAGACCGGGTGGATGAATATGGTGCAAGAATGTCCTTTAGATAGTCAGGTGAAGTTCCATGTAAGCATTGATGTGTAATGAGAGCAGTTTTGTATTGAATTCTGTAGGTGACAGGAAGCCAATGGAGGTTATGAAGAATGGGTGTAATATGTTCAAATTTACGAGCTCTCAATAAAATCCTTGCTGCACTGTTTTGAATATATTGAAGTTTCTGAAGGTTTTTGCCAGGGATTCCAATAAACAGGGAGTTGCAGTAGTCGAGCCTGGAGGAGACAAAGGCATGGACGAGTTTCTCAGCATCGGAAAAAGTCAGAGATGGGCGAAGTCTGGAGATGTTTCGAAGATGGAAGAAGCAAGTTTTAAACAGATGCTTAATGTGATTTTCAAATGTAAGATGAGAGTCCATTTTTATTCCAAGATTTGTAACAGAGGTGGAGAGGGGGATGTCTTGACCAGAGAAGGAGATTGTTGTTAAAGTTGATGTTTGTATCTGGTGAGGGGTGCCAATCATTATGGCCTCAGTCTTGGAGCAGTTTAATTGAAGAAAGTTCTGATTCATCCATGCCCTTATTTCCTCCAGGCAGGCAGAGAGGGCAGTGAGTGAAGATGGAGATGGGGATGATGAGGATGATCCAGTCCTGATGTAAAGCTGTGTGTCGTCGGCATAGCAGTGAAAAGAAATGTTGAACTGATTAATAATTTGACCTAAAGGCAGCATGTAAAGGGAAAACAGCAGGGGCCCCAGAACTGACCCTTGAGGGACACCACAGGAGACACCGACTGTCTGGGAAGTGGCATTGCCAAGACTAACGCATTCCAGCCTATCGGAGAGGAAAGATTTGAACCAGTCCAGGACAGTGTCACAGAGACCGACCTCCACATGAAGACGGTGGAGGAGGATATTATGGTCCACAGTGTCGAAGGCTGCGGTGAGGTCAAGGAGGACAAGGACGGAGGGAGAGCCAGTGTCAGCAGCCATGAGGATATCATTTGTAACTCTCAGTAATGCAGTCTCAGTACTGTGAGCTACTCTGAATCCCGACTGGAACTTCTCGTACAGAGAGTGTTGTTGTAGGTGGTCCTGCAACTGAGCAGCAACTGCTTTTTCCAGCACTTTGGACAGAAACGGGAGGTGGGAAATTGGGCGGTAATTAGAAAAAATGTCGGGATCCAAATTAGATTTTTTCAGAAGAGGCCTAATGATGGCAGTTTTAGGAATTATCATACACTGTACATTGTACTTAGTGTGTACAATGTTCAGGAGTGTAGATAAGAAAGCCTGGAAACACAGACTCTCACAAAGTCTTATACAAATCCTCAATTTGAATCTGAAAATGAACTGTAATCAAAACTAAAAGTCACATTAATAATGCATACAAAAATCTATTTTACTGCCAAACTCTCATGTTTCAGTTTTATTCCATGCTAGCGGAAACCACTAATCCCTTTATTTAAAGTCTGCTGTCGAAGTCAACCATACAACGACACTTGACAAAAAAAATTCTTGGACTTGTCAGTTTTAGTCTGAAAAAAATATTTTCTCTGTTTTTCCTTTTTGTTGTAGCTTTGCGTTAAAGTGCAACAAATGAACTCCTGATCAAGACTCTCTTCCTATTTATGAAGTAATTCAGCCTGGCTGGCCTTTCATGTTTGAATGTCGGCATGATGAGAGGTATTTTCACGTTAGCACACGTTTAAGTGAAGCACAGTTTCCATCATGATGGAAACACTGCCTGCAGTTGTGTGTGAGCCCATGTTCAAAACATTTCTTTTCTTCCACACAAACATTTCTGATGCACTCGGAGACATTTCCATGTCTTTAAAAAAAAGATAATCACCCACCTTTGGCCCAGGTGGTCCAGGTTGTCCTGGTTTTCCATGCGGACCAGTGGGACCCTGGAACAGATGCAGGCAATAAAATAAGAGGTAAAATG
>JBBPBX010069297.1:0-18898 GCA_038048925.1 Garcialebias charrua
GGAGTCCTGAGTCCTTTCAGAACCTCGACCCAACATCCCCCTGTAAGATAACAAACAGAGCACCAGTTTTTGATCCACCTGTCCCACCTTTTGATCCACCTGTCCCACCAGAAGGACCCTGACCCTGTTCTCTCTTCCAGGCACTCCCAAGACCCCAAGTGTTCCGTTTCACCTGTACATAATAAACACTGTTCTAATTGTTACTCTTGAGTTTTGCCTCTGTTCTGGTCTCGTACCACTCTGGGTTCAGTCGGTCCTTACAGAATGCTCCAGCCATAACCGACCCAGAACGAGACCAGAAACGAGCAAACTCTGTCCTTTCCAGATGGATCGTATGACCATGGTCGAGGAGACACTCCAACGGGTCTTGGCTCAACAAGACGCCGCTCAGGAAACCATGAAGGAACTTGGAGGTATGGTTTATACTTTAACCCAAAGCCTCACACCCTCAACTCCTGCTGCTTCCTCTGTTAGAGACACTCCTAACACGATGCCCGAGACCGGTGCCTCAAACCAGCAGCTAATTACAAAACCATCTGAACTGTTTTCTGGAGACCCTCATTCATGTGGAGGATTCCTCCTGCAGTGTAAACTAGCATTCAGAGCGGCCCCGCAGCTTTACACAACAGAAGCCGCTAAAATCACGTATTTCATCAGTCAACTGAAGGGTGACGCACTGAGTTGGGCAAATTCCTACTTACAGTTTCACAACATTGACTATATCACCTTTGATACCTTGTTAAAGGAATTCAGCCGAATCTTCGACCGACCACTACAGCAACCCAACGCCGTAAAGCGGCTCCTTGGACTTCGTCAGGGAGGTCGGCCTGTCGCAGATCATGCTCTGGAGTTCCGTATCCTCGCTGCCCAGACCGGATGGAACGACCTAGCACTTAAAGGTACTTTTTTAAGTTCCCTCTCCGATTTCATCAAGGACCAGATCGCCGCTAGAGATGAACCTGAGAGTTTTGACGAGCTAATCGACCTAGCGGGTGCTATTGACGAGCGCTTCCGGGAGCGGAGGAGAGAGAAGGACTACAACTCCCGTCATCGTTCCACTTCCGGATTCGATACGTCATCAGGTGAGCCCCGCATCCACAAGAACTCGAAAACGTTTTCGAACTACAAATCCCAGGGAGACAGAGATCCCGTGTCATTTCCTCGTCACGTCGTTCCCACAGAACGTTTTCGTTCCTTTTCTGAACCTGAGCCCATGCAAGTAAATAAATTTCATCTGTCTCCTGAGGAGAGACAAAGACGCAGTGACAATAATGCCTGCATGTACTGTGGAAAGACCGGGCACTACCGGAGAGATTGCCCCCTTCTGGGGGGAAACGAGAACGCCCGCCAATAAAGAGAGAGATATTGGTGGGTACTTCTGCTCTCTCCCCCGCCTGCAGACTGTTATTACCCACACTTATCCAAATCCACCACAATCATCATCCTGTTCCAGCTTTGTTGGATTCTGGCGCAGAACAAAATTTGATTAGTTTGGACTTGGTTCAAGGGTTGTCTCTGCCCACTCGGGAGATTCCTCCCATCTGTATAGCTGGGGTTACTGGTGAAACTTTGGACCAGATTACTCTAAAGACTTCTGACCTTCGTCTAATAACTTCAGGTAATCATCACGAGTCTATTGATTTTTATGTGTTTAAAGCTTCCACTCCCCAACTTATTCTTGGATACCCTTGGTTAAAAAAGCACAATCCGACTATTAACTGGGAGTTGGGGAGAATTGAAAAGTGGAGTGACAAATGTCTAGCACAGTGCCTACGTTCTGCTGTCACATGTCAACCTGTGGAAGTTGTGCCGCACGAGGAGGTAGACGTCTCTGAGATCCCATCTGTTTACCATGATTTGGCTCCCGTTTTTAGTAAACAACATGCTTTGTCTCTACCTCCCCACCGTCCCTATGATTGTACAGTCGACCTCCTACCTGGTGCCACATTACCGGCTAGTCGTTTGTATAATCTGTCGAGACCTGAAAGGGAGTCTATGAAGAAATATATTGAGGAATCACTTGAATCAGGCATAATACGTCCTTCTACGTCACCTGTTGGTGCTGGGTTTTTCTTTGTGGGGAAAAAGGATGGGACTTTACGTCCATGTATTGATTATAGGGGTCTTAACAACATCACAATTAAGAATAAATATCCACTACCTCTGATTGATTCCATATATGAACAACTCCCGTCAGCTACCATCTTTTCTAAATTGGATCTCAGAAACGCCTACCACTTGGTGCGAATTAAAGAGGGGGACGAGTGGAAAACCGCTTTCAAGACACCACTCGGACATTTTGAATATTTGGTAATGCCTTTTGGTTTGTCCAATGCACCTGCTGTGTTCCAGGCCTTGATTAATGATGTTCTGCGTGACTTTATAGGGGACTTCGTTTTTGTTTACTTGGATGATATTCTTGTTTATTCTAGAGACGAGGCAGAGCACTGTAACCATGTACGTAGAGTCCTTCAGAGACTTTACGAGAACCAGTTATTTGTTAAAGGAGAGAAATGTGAGTTTCATGTGAAGTCGGTGTCATTCTTGGGGTTCATTTTTGAGAGTGGGTGTTATCGTACTGACCCCAAAAAGACCAGAGCAGTGGAGGAATGGCCAGTCCCGGAGAACAGGAAACAGCTTCAGCGTTTCCTTGGTTTTGCGAACTTTTATAGACGATTCATAAAGGACTACAGCCGCATTGCCGCACCACTCTCTCAACTCACCTCCATAAACCTGGCCTTCAAGTGGACTCCCGAGGCAGAAGCCGCCTTCAACAGACTTAAGAAACTATTTTCTTCTACGCCAGTTCTATGCCATCCTGACCCAAGCCATCAATTCATCCTGGAGGTAGATGCCTCAGACTCTGGGGTAGGTGCCGTTTTGTCACAACGTTCTCCCAAGGATAACAAGGTCCACCCTTGTGCCTTTTTCTCACGACGATTGTCACAGGCTGAGAGAAACTATGATGTTGGCAACCGCGAGTTATTGGCAGTGAAACTGGCATTAGAAGAGTGGCGCCATTGGTTAGAGGGCACTCCTACCCCTTTTTTAATATGGACAGACCACAAGAACCTTACGTACCTGAGAGAGGCAAAGAGATTGACCCCCAGACAGGCACGATGGTCCCTTTTCTTTAACCGGTTTAACTTTGTTCTGACTTTTAGACCTGGCTCGAAGAATGTTAAACCAGATGCTCTCTCCCGTCAGTTCTCTTCCCCAGATTCTCCAGACATTGAGGAAACCATTATTCCTCCAGTCTCTGTTGTGGGAGTTCTCACCTGGCCCATTGAGAAGGAAGTTATGGACGCTCAAAAGGATGAACCCGACCCTGGCACAGGTCCCCCTGGCAAACTCTTCGTTCCTTCTAACATGAGGGGTAAGGTATTGGACTGGCTCCATTCACACAAACTATCCTGTCATCCTGGCACCTCCCGTATGCTCTCTTTGGTTAAGACTCATTTCTGGTGGCCCACACTCACCCAAGATGTCAAGTCCTACGTTTCAGCCTGTCCGACCTGTGCTAGGAACAAGACTGGTAATCAACCTCCTGCCGGACTCCTGCAACCCTTGCCCACGCCCGGCCGTCCTTGGTCTCATATTGCTGTTGACTTCGTCACAGGTCTACCCCCTTCTGAAGGTAATACCGCCATCTTCACCATCATCGACCGTTTTTCGAAGGCTGCTCATTTCATTCCCCTACCAAAACTTCCCTCTGCTTCTGAGACGGCTCACCTCCTTGTCACACATGTGTTCCGCATTCATGGTATCCCCTCTGATATTGTGTCAGATCGGGGGCCCCAGTTTATCTCGCAGGTCTGGAAAAGTTTTTGCACCACTTTGGGAGCTACAACAAGCCTCACTTCAGGTTACCACCCTCAATCGAATGGTCAGGCTGAGCGGTGTAATCAGGAACTTGAGACTGCCCTCCGGTGCGTCGCCGAACGTAACCCCTCATCCTGGAGCAAACATCTGGTTTGGGTTGAGTACGCCCACAACGCTCACAAGTCCTCTGCCATAGGTATGTCCCCGTTCGAGGCTTCTCTTGGATACCTTCCCCCCTTGTTTCCCAGTCAGGAGATCAACGTTCCGGTTCCATCTGTCCTGCACCATTTCCGCCGTTGCCGGCGGGTCTGGCGGGAGACGAAGGCAGCCCTCTCCCGTACAGCTGCTCAGAATAAAGTGTTTGCTGACCGCCGTCGCTCTACGGCTCCTGTGTACAAGGTGGGTCAGAAAGTCTGGCTCTCCACTAGGGACATTCCTATTCGGGGCACCACGAGGAAATTGGCTCCTCGTTTCATCGGACCTTTCCCGATCACGAGGATTGTCAACCAGTCTGCGGTTCGTCTTCAACTCCCCTCGTCCATGCGGATTCACCCCACGTTCCACGTCTCTCAGGTCAAGCCGGTCTCCGAGAGCCCTCTGTGCCCGCTCTCCGACCTTCCTCCTCCTGCCCGGTTGATCGACAACCACCCGGCCTTCACTGTCCGGGCCATTTTGGACGTTCGTCGCCGTGGTCGAGGTTTCCAGTACCTGGTTGATTGGGAGGGTTATGGACCTGAGGAGCGGTCTTGGATTCCCCGCTCGTTCATCTTGGATCCCAGCCTCATTACTGCCTTCTTCAACGCCCACCCGGAGATGCGTCGCGGACCGCCCGGAGGCGTTTCTTGAGGGGGGGGTACTGTCGGAATCCCACTGTCTGCAGCCCTTTCCAAGATGGCCGCCCCCTTCCAAGATGGCCGCCAATTGACACCAGCTGACGGTCATCCATCTGATGAGGAGCTCCACTACTTAAGGCTGCAGTCCAGTGAGATCCAATGCTGGAGCATTGTACCTCAATCGGTATTTATGACTTCAGCCAGTGCATATCAATCTGATAAGAGTTCTTACCTTTGATCTTGTGTCCACAGTTTTTGTGATCCTTGGATCCTGATTCCCGTTCTGCCAGTTCCTGCCTTGTTGCCACTCGCCTGCCAAACCACTCTGGAGTCCTGAGTCCTTTCAGAACCTCGACCCAACATCCCCCTGTAAGATAACAAACAGAGCACCAGTTTTTGATCCACCTGTCCCACCTTTTGATCCACCTGTCCCACCAGAAGGACCCTGACCCTGTTCTCTCTTCCAGGCACTCCCAAGACCCCAAGTGTTCCGTTTCACCTGTACATAATAAACACTGTTCTAATTGTTACTCTTGAGTTTTGCCTCTGTTCTGGTCTCGTACCACTCTGGGTTCAGTCGGTCCTTACAGCTTATAGTTTTATTTATCTGATGGAGCCAGACAAGGAGGCAGTGAAAAGTCCGGCGGAGCGTTTTGCAAACGGACTACACTTCTGGTCGCACACGGACGAAGCGAAAAATAATCCAGCGGAGCGCATCAAAGACGGGCCGTTATTTTACTTCTCCACCCTCCTTTGCATGATAGAAAATTATTGCAAGTGCTACACTGAGCTGACTGGTCATTTTATTAAAGTTAAGCCATGCTTTGACCGCGGTTGCTCACTTCCGGTGGATTCTTCTTCGTTGGTTTTCGGCGGCAAATTCTTCTTCGGCATTGGTGGCTACTTCCGGTCAGCGGACTAGCATCGAAAATAGGAATCAAAAATTAATATTTTGAACGATTCCGGGAAAACCGGACAGTTAGTCTTGGTTCCGAACGATTCTCGATGCCCAACCCTAATCAACAACATTCAGACGTAGATCCAGAGCTTTAAAATCTCCTACATCTTGTGTCAATATCTGTTTTTAAAACTCGTTTAAAAACACATATGTTTTCATTGGCTTTTAAACCAGAATGAGTTCACATCTCTGTTTTAATGTTGTTTTTACTTGTGATGTTCCGATATTTATATGATTGAGATTGTTTTTATTGTTTTGTGCTTGTTTTTGTTCTTGTACAGCACTTCGGACGGCTGTTGCTGTATTTTTAAGTGCTTTATAAATAAATATGGTATGGTATGGTTATCTCTCTGGACCGATCTGAATTACCTGATGAAGGTTGTTTACATGCTGCTGCTATCGGTGTTTGCAGCAAGCTGCTTTTCTTGCTTGTAGAAGAGACGTTCGCATTCGGATAATGTCATTTCAAGAGCGTTAACAAGTTAGACGTGTTGCCTGCTGCAGATCCAATCTCTGAAACAACGTCGACACACAGCTTTGGATTTGTAAGGATTTGTGCTTGTCTTTTAACAAGAAAACCATAATGTTCCTAAACATGAGACCGTAACGAGATGCTAGGCTGCTAAATGTACGTGTGCTACAAGATAACAGCGCCGTGCTGAAACACGCCTTGGAATTTTAGTTCTGCGGTGCATAATAATAAAATTTAATAAGTGAAAAAATAACCAAAACGGTACGCAGGTGGACCGAACCAAACGTACCCAACCGAACGTGCCGTACCGAAACGGTTCGGTACACCCACGTTTACCGTTACACCCCTAATATGAAGTGAAGGAGGCTATTGTAAATTAAGAATGCACCCAGTGCTCACTTGTCTAGCGGTGTCTGAGAATGAGCGATGTACTCCGCCATTGTGTCTGGTTACCATGGTAATGTAAACAGACCGCAGCGGTCTATGGGGATTAACAGGAAGCAACAGTTGGCCTACTCAACACTCGGTTTGATCACCAGCTGCCACAAATGTTAACGATTACTCGCACCCCTTATCTGATGTCAGTATTCATGATATGGCTGATGAATCTGTTTCAAGACTTGTCCTACTTGCCGTTCTCCTGCCCGCACTCCCTTCAATGACAAATATCCCATCATAAACTTGCACACGTAGGATGGGCCTGTCTGATGAGGAAAACTGTTAAAATGGAAGCCAAAATATTATACCCAAAATAAAAATCCATGTAACCTCATATATTGAGCCAAGCACAGCCATCTCCAACTCTGCATCAGAAACATTCCTTTTGTGTTTCAGGTTGTGCTGTGTACACACTCTTCTGACGCTCATTTCCGAGGGCTGTTGGTTCCCCATCTGTTGCAATGTAAAGGAAATACTGTATCTGCGTGTCTTGCCTGTCTTATCTTAACAACTCTTTGAATAATGCCAAGTGTGTTTCCAGCGAGGCCATGGCGTCGATATGCACGCAAAACACACACAAAAACAAACATCCAGGTCACACATTTGATAGAAAACCAAAATCAAAATGAAATAAGTCCGCAGGACAGTTTTCCAAAGTTTGATTTTTGATGTGAGGTTAAAGTAAAAAATGCAGAAAACAATGATGTATTGTATTTGTTGAATCCCACATAAAAATGAATACTGAAATGACAAGTATTTTTTTATTTTTGATTCTCAAATGAAAAAAAAAAAGTTGATATGGTACACTGACCAAGGTTCACTTGTCATCTAAAGGTCAGTTTCAGATCCATTTCTGGTTAATTTATGGAGCATTTGAATACAGTACATGTAAACTACAAATTTGGACTTGTAGCAGGGCACCATCAATTTGATGTAAATTTATGTAAGATTCTCAAAATTAGGTACCAAATTAAAATGAAGATGTTTTGGTCTGTTGAAAATGAATCAGTGCATTCCACTCAAATTATTACCAGGATGCAAACTATTCCACAATCATAAGCTTTATTGCAATCAAAAGTTAAATAAAATAAATACAGCAAAATTAAACAAAAGCTTTTATATCATCAAGTAAGAAATTTGATAATAAACTTTTAACACTGATTGGTATTAAACCAAACAGCTTGTTGTAAATGATTGGAAACATGATTGAATTGTCCATTCATTATCTTTACCTTCTTCCATTTTGGGTCATGGTGATCGCTGGTGCCCATGTCAAGCAATCACTGTTCGAGGGGTAGGGTACATAGTGGACAGGTTGCAAGTCCATCACAGGTCCACTGAAGCCCCTTTCATAAGACGGCTCAGTCCGGGCCTGATGCGTGTTCAGTCCTCCAACGAGCATTCAGAAAAAACACAAAGGCGCATAGGCAAGTAAATTTTACTCGCCTCTGATGCGCCCCTGATCCGCGAGCAGAGGTAGTATCAGATCAGGACCCGAGCCGGGCAGACCCACTTGTGAATGCAACCCGTGGATCCGCGCTCAGAATATGATGATATCAGTGAGCGACCGCAGGATTAATCAACAAGCAGATTTATTAACAAGGGAATATTAAAAATGACACGAAACAGCAACTTGTAAAAGTTAGTTTGGCTCTTTTTTTCCCTCACTCTCTCTTTCTCTCTGAGCAGCGGAGGAGATGTGTGTGCGCGCGCTGGAGGGAGCAGCTGTAGGTTTATTATTGAGGAAATATTAAAAATGACATGAAACAGCAACTTGTAAAAGTTAGTTTCGCTCTTTCTCTCTCTCTCTCTCTCTCTCTCTCTCTTTCTGAGCAGTGGAGGAGCAGTGTGTGCGCACGCGCTGGAGGGAGACTTAGACTGTAGATTTATTACTGAGGAAATATTAAAAATGACACGAAACGACAACTTGTAAACGTCTGATGTCTGTCCCACAATAAATATGTCACAGTCCAGTTCAGCTCAGCTGTTCTGCTCCATGCCTCTTTTGGATCCGCGCTGCAAGTTCATTTATTAACACATTTATGTGAGCGGAACCTGCCAGCCTTCAACTGTGGTCTTATGAATGACCCGGGGAGGATTAAAGCCGGACTGGTCTGTGCGGCAATTGCGCGGATTTTACTTATGAAAGGGGCTTTAGAGACAAACAAGATAAACATCCATTCACAATGTCACTCACACCTAGGGACAATTTAGAGTTACCAGTCAGCCTAACATGCATGTTTTTGGTCTGTGGGAGGAAACCAGAGTACCCAGAGAAAACCAACCCATGCACTGAGAGAACATGCAAACTCCACCCAGAAAGGACCCTGAACTGGGATTTAAACCAGGGTAACCTGCTCACTGAGAGGCAGCAGATCTACCAGTTGCACAACCTTGCTGTTCTGATTGAATTATTACAGAAATATTTTGAACAGTATATTTTTTGGATGAATTTGTCATTTTAGTAGATGAACAAAATGATGATGATGCTCATCAAAGTCAAAAGTCAAAGTCAACTTTATTGTCAGAACTGCAATATGTTTGTGCCGCCGCTTTGGTGCAGGGGATAAAGCGGGCGGCACATATGCTGGAGGCTGAGCCTCTCCACAGGCGTTGCGGGTTCGCGTCCCAGACCCGACGAGCTCATTTCTGTGGTGTCTCCCCCCTCTCTACCCGTTTCGCCCTCTCCCTCTCTAATAAAAGGCCACTAGCGCCCGAAAATGCAAAAAATATTTAAAAAAAAAAGAAAAAAAAAAGAACTGCAATATGTACAGGACATACACAGGACCGAAATTGCGTTTCTCTCAGTCCCTCGGTGCAACAGTAACCATCTAAACACTAAACACTAAAACATTTAATAAACATAAGCATAAAATAGTAAAAGTGTAACACTGTCCTGAGTTTTTTCATAATAGTATAAAAGTATGAAAATTTACACCAACACTGAAACACCAAACACCCATGAAACACCAAACACCCAATGAACATAAGCATAAAATGAAATAAAAAATGTGTAATACTGTCCTGAGTTTTTGCATAGTAGTATAAAAAGTATAAAAAGTATATCTATAAAATAAACTGAAGGTTCTAGCATTGACATTTGCAAAGAGTGGCACAGCAGCATATAAGTTAATGTACACAGTATATGTATGAGGTAGTTGATGTTGGTATAGAGGCAAAGTGGCATATGCAGTGAGGCACATAAGGCACATTTGGCATCCTTAGATAAGGCTAGTCAGAGAATGCTGTATATGTATCTGCAGTAGTGTAGATAAAAGTAGTGTAAATGTAAACAGTAGTAATAAATGTAAAGCAGTAGTAATAAATGTAAACCGTATTAATAAATGTAAACAGTGAATGTAAACAGTAGTATGACTATAGGCAGTAATGTAATACAAACATTAGTGCAAATATGAGAAGTAGTGCAAACTGAATGAGTACATGACCGAGAGTTTAGTGAATAACCCGTTTGATGACACAGGGTCCAGTGTTAAAAACTTTGTGTTGAGTGGTAATGTGTGAGAAAGTTTTTTGTGTTAAGGCAGTTCAAATGGGAGGGGAGGCAGAGCAGGCAGAGTGTTTAGCATTCTGACTGCCTGATGAACAGAGCTGTCTCTCAGTCTACTGGTACGAGCCTGGAGACTCCTCAGTCTCCTCCCTGATGGCAGCAGTCTAAAGCGGCTGTGTAGTGGGTGTGTGGGATCACCTGCCATGCAGTGGGCTTTCCGAGTGAGGCGTTTGCTGTGTAAGTCCTGCAGTGAGGGCAAGGAGGTGCCGACGATCTTCTCAGCTGCTTTCACGATGCGCTGGAGGCTCTTGCGGCATGATGCAGTGCATGCACCAAACCACACAGTGATGCAGCTGGTCAGGACACTTTCTATGGCACCCCTGTAGAAGGTGCACATGATGGGGGTTGAAGCTCCAGCCCTTTTCAGCTTGCGGAGAAAGTAGAGACGCTGGTGAGCCTTCTTGGCCAGTGCTGCAGTGTTCCTGCTCCAGGACAGGTCCTTTGAGACGTGCACTCCCAGGAACTTGGTGCTGTCCACTCTCTCATGTCAAACTTGTCAAATCTTCTCTGACAAAACCAAATATCTTATTCTGCTGTTGACTCTTGTTTGGTGTTGTTTATTGAACACAACAAAGTAGTCTTGATGTTTAATATATTTATTACGTTTTTCACTTTATACACATAATACAAAAATAACACACCCAATAGACAACCAACATTCCCCTAAGTACCATCACCTAAGAGAAAGAAAAAAATATATATATATAAAAAATAAAAAATAAAATAATAATAATAAAAATAAAAAGTAATAATAATAATAATAATAATAATAATAATAATAATAATAACTTTACAATTTGAATGTCACCCTAGTTAATGTCTATGCCCCAAACTATGATAACCCTCAATTTTTTTCTCATCTTGTTAAACTGCTCCCCCATCCAGATTCTCATTTGTTGATTATGGGGGGGGATTTCAATTTATGTCTTGACCCTGGGCTGGACAGATCATCGACGAAACCGGGCTATATTACATCAAAGTCGGCAACTTATTTAAAGTCATTTCTGTCAGATTTTGGTATTGTGGACCTCTGGCGCTTTTTGCACTCCCAGGACAGACAATATTCTTTTTTTTCCCATGTTCATGGGAGTTATAGTAGAATTGATTACTTCTTTGTTGATAATCATCTAATCTCATATGTTCAGAACTGTGACTACAAACCCATAGTGATCTCTGACCACGCTCCTCTCTTAATCGAATTTAATTTACCAGGAACAGGGGCCCAGAGAAAGCATTGGAGGTTCAATTCCCTCCTGTTGTCTGATGAAGACTTTGTTAAATTTATGTCCAATCAGATATCCCTATTTTTAGAAATTAATAATACCCCAGATGTCTCAGTTTCTACTATCTGGGAAGCCCTCAAAGCGTACATAAGAGGACAGGTAATATCCTTTGCGGCTAAAAAGAAAAGGGATTCCCTGTCTAAACAAATGGATCTCGAGAGTCAAATTGCAGACTTGGACACTAAGAATTCTCAAACTCCATCCCAACAGTTGCATAAGGAACGCTGTAGACTTAATGCAGAACATAATTTAATTACATCTCAATCGATAGAATATTTATTGCTGAAAAATAGAAGCAGCATATACGAGCACGGTGATAAGGCTGGGGAGATTTTGGCAAGGCAGCTTAGGGGTGCAAGGGCCAAATTAACTATTGGTGGGATAACATCTCAAGATGACATCATCATTACGGACCAGCAAGGAATAAATGACGCTTTTCAGCATTATTATAATAAATTATATAGTTCTGATAATTGTTGTAACCCACATCTCTTGCAAAACTTTTTTGGACGCTTATCCATTCCCAATCTAAACTCAGATCAAGTTGCTACCCTGGACATGCCCATTTCAGAGCAGGAGATATTGGGGGCAATAAAATTGTTACAACCCCGGAAGTCACCTGGTCCAGATGGTTTGCCAAACGAATTTTATGCAGCATTCTCCGATCAGTTAGTTCCAATTTTGACAAACATGTATAAATACTCTTTCAAGAAAGGATATCTCCCTCCCACTTTGAATCAAGCTTGCATAACTTTACTGCTTAAAAAAGATAAGAATCCCACAGAATGTTCATCTTACAGGCCAATATCACTACTGAACAGCGACTATAAAATATTAGCAAAGGTATTGGCCTGTCGTCTGGAGCAGATCTTACAGTGTTATATAACCCGTTTGACGACACAGGGTCCAGTGTTAAAACCTTTGTGTTGTGTGGTAATATCCTCCTCCACCGTCTTCATGTGGAGGTCGGTCTCTGCGACACAGTCCTGGACTGGTTCAAATCTTTCCTCTCCAATAGGCTGGAATGTGTTAGTCTTGGCAACGCCACGTCCCAGACAGTTTGTGTCTCCTGTGGTGTCCCTCAGGGGTCGGTTCTGGGGCCCCTGCTGTTTTCCCTTTACATGCTGCCTTTAGGTCAAATTATTAATCAGTTCAACATTTCTTTTCACTGTTATGCCGACGATACACAGCTTTACATCAGGACTGGAGCATCCTCATCTTCCACCTTGTCATCTCCATCTTCACTCACTGCCCTCTCTGCCTGCCTGGAGGCAATTAGGGCATGGATGAATCAGAACTTTCTTCAATTAAACTGCTCCAAGACTGAGGCCATACTGATTGGCACCCCTCACCAGGTACAAACATCTCCTATAACAAGACTTTCCTTTTCTGGACAAGACATCCCCCTCTCCACCTCTGTTACTAATCTTGGAATAAAAATGGACTCCAATCTTACATTTGAAAATCACATTAAGCATCTGTTTAAAACTTGCTTCTTCCATCTTCGAAACATCTCCAGACTTCGCCCATCCCTAACTTTTTCCGATGCTGAGAAGCTCGTCCATGCTTTTGTCTCCTCCAGGCTCGACTACTGCAACTCCCTGTTTATTGGAATCCCTGGCAAAAACCTTCAGAAACTTCAATATATTCAAAACAGTGCAGCAAGGATCTTGTTGAGAGTTCGTAAATTTGAACATATTACGCCAATTCTCCATAACCTTCATTGGCTTCCTGTTGCCTACAGAATTCAGTACAAAACTGCTCTCATTACACATCAATGCTTACACGGAACTTCACCAGATTATCTGAAGGATATTCTTATTCCATACTCATCCACCCGTTCGCTGCGGTCACAGAACAGCAATCTCCTTCACATTCCGAGAACCAAATTAAGGACCATGGGAGACCGGGCTTTCAGTGTGGCTGCCCCCCGCCTGTGGAACTCTCTTCCTGACTGTCTAAGAGCCCCACAGTCTGTGGTTGACTTTAAGAGCGACTTGAAGACCTTTCTTTTCGACCGAGCATACTCTACCTCCTCATGATTCTACTTTTGATCTTAGCTGATATTGTTATTGATTTTAAATGTTTTATTATTTGTTTTATTGTCTGTTTTATTGTCATTTAATTCTGTTGCTCCTTGTAGCACTTTGAGATTTTCATTAATGAAAAGTGCGTTATAAATTGAATTCATTATTATTATTATTATTATATCCCCAGATCAGACAGGGTTTGTTAAAAGCAGACGCTCTTTTTATAATATACGTCGTTTATTGAACATTATGCATACCCCTTGTCAAAATAATTCTGAATGCCTTCTTTCCATTGATGCAGAGAAAGCATTCGATAGGGTAGAGTGGATCTATATGTTTGAAACTTTGGAGAGATTTGGTTTTGGTGGGCCATTTATATCCTGGGTTAAGTTACTATACTCCTCCCCATCAGCCATGATTCTAACAAATAACTTCTACTCTAAACCATTTAGTTTGCACCGCGGGACCCGACAAGGATGCCCACTTAGCCCTTTACTTTTTGTTTTGGCTATTGAGCCTCTGGCTCTGGCAATAAGAACAAACAGCTCTATTAAAGGTATTACCAGGGGTAGGATTGAGCATAAGCTTTCCCTCTATGCTGATGACCTTTTATTATACATATCAGAGCCAGAACAGAGCATCCCTCATATTTCAACGCTTCTCTCTCAGTTTGGGGAAATCTCTGGATATAAAGTAAATGTAAACAAAAGTGAGCTTTTTCCTCTAAATGCCTGCCTAAATTATATCAGAAGCGCTACACCTTTTAAGATAAGTAATCATAGCCTTGTCTATCTAGGTATTACAATAACAAAGACTTTGGATGACCTCTATAAGAGTAATTTTGAGAAATTGCTTACCGAAACCCAATGTAACCTAAATAAATGGTCAACACTTCCTCTCTCCCTAATAGGAAGAGTGAATACAATCAAAATGTCAGTGCTCCCTAAATTCCTATATCTTTTTCAATGTCTCCCTGTTGTTATTCCAGGTGCTTATTTTAAAAAGTTAGATTCGGCCTTTTCGACCTACATTTGGAATAGCAAAAAGCCTCGTCTTAAAAAAGACCACTTGCAAAAATCAAAGAAAGATGGGGGTCTAGCCCTTCCCAATCTCCAGCACTATTATTGGGCATGTAATTTATATTGTCTCTCTTTTTGGATGCACTACAGCTTTAATGATGATGGTCCCATTTGGGTAGAGATGGAAAAATCGTCATGTGCCCCTTTATCTATGCCAGCTTTGATTGGCGCACCCTTACCTTTGCCTCTTAATCAGACCTCCTCGAACCGTATAGTTTATAACTCCCTGGCAATCTACTCTCAATTTAGGAAGCATTATGGCCTTCGTCAGATGAGTCTTTCCAGTCCAATCGCATTTAATATCCTTTTTCCTCCTTCGTTGCAGGACGCTACTTTCGGCGTGTGGCAAAGTAAGGGCTTAACATTTTTTAAGGACCTCTATATTGGAAACAAATTTGCTTCTTTTGAACAATTGTCTAACAAATTTGATTTACCAGCTTCACACTTTTTTTAGATATTTACAGGTTAGACACTTTATTACCTCATACATGTCAGTCTTTCCTGATAAACCTTCTGATAATATAATTGATGAGCTGATGTCTTTTGACCCAACAAGGAGCAAAGCGATCAGTTCCTGGATGAAATTGATCTCACATTTAGATTCCCGGTCCTTTGACACAATTAAACAATCCTGGGAGCAGGATCTTCAAATTACAATTAGTGAGGTAGTTTGGGCTGATATTTTGGGGAAAATCCACTCATCATCAATGTGTGCAAGACACTCTCTCATCCAATTCAAAATAGTACATCGGGCACACCTTCATAAATCTAAATTGGCCAAAATCTATCCTCAAATCGACCCTATATGTGATAGATGTAAATCAGAGGAAGCTACACTATTACACATGTTTTGGAACTGCCCCAGGATACAAATATACTGGACTGGTATCTGTGAAGCACTCTCAGCGGTTTTTGGAATTCAAATTACTCCGAACCCACTCATGCTGCTCTTTGGTGTTACTCCTGAGGGTTTAGGTTTACCTAAAGGAGGCAGAAAGGTAATTGCATTCTCGACCTTGCTAGCACGCCGTCTGATTCTTCTTAGATGGAAGGATGCTGCCCCACCCACAGTGTCAAACTGGATAAAAGATGTATTGCTTAACCTTAAACTAGAGAAAATCAGATATGTGATGAGAGGCTCTGAGAATAACTTTTATAAAACTTGGAAATTGTTTATGATTTTTTTTCAATAAACCCTCAACAGAGGTTCAGGAATAATAGACCCTGGAATATTGGCTGAGCAAGTCTAATCTTGATATGAATTTTTGTATGGTCTTAAATTTTCGTTATTATTATTTATTAATTATTATTATTATTATTATTATTATTAGTAAGTAAGTAAGTAAAGTTTATTTATATAGCACTTTTCGCAGATAAAATCACAAAGTGCTGTACAACATATAAATAAAAAATTAAAATAAACAGAAGAATTACTGTATTAAAATCTGATTAATCAAAACAATAAGAACAGCTGATAAAAACAAGAACAATTGATAAAAACACTCAATAAAAACATTTATCTAAAAGCTTGTCTGAATAAAAGTGTCTTGAGCTGGGTTTTAAAGGAATCAATAGAGGTGGTCACACGAAGAGACAGGGGCAGGGCATTCCACAGCCGGGGGGCTACGGCCTGAAAGGAAAGGTCACCCCGAGTTTTAAACCGGGTCTTAGGGACCTGTAGAAGGTTCAGTGCTGAAGAACGAAGGGTGCGGGCTGGAGAATAGGGGATCAGCATTTCTGTGATGTATTGGGGGGCCTGTCCATTTAACGCTCTAAAAGTTAATACCAAAATTTTAAAATGAATTCTAAATTTAACAGGGAGCCAATGTAGATCATATAAAACCGGTGTGATGTGAGACCTTCTATTAGTTCCTGTTAAAAGCCTCGCAGCAGCGTTCTGGACCAACTGGACACGAGCGACAGCAGACTTATTAAAACAAGTAAAAAGTGAATTGCAGTAATCTAAACGAGAAGAGATAAAAACATGAATAATCATCTCCAGGTCAGATTTGGATAACATTGCCCTCAGTTTAGAAATGTTCCTCAGGTGATAAAAGCAGTTTCTGACCAGAAGCTTTGAATGTTTGTCCAAAGACATTGACTGGTCGAACTGAACACCAAGGTTTCTGAGGCTCGGCTGAGAAGAGGAGCCCAGAGAACCGAGATGTTGTTTGATGCGAGGAACTTTCTGTTCAGGGGCAATGATCAGGGTTTCAGTCTTGGCAGAATTTAACTGAAGGCAGTTGTTGGCTAACCACACCTTAATCTGGGACACGCAGTTTACTAATTCATCTAACTTGTGTAATTCTGAGTCATTGAAGGAGCAGTAGAGTTGAATGTCGTCAGCATAGAAATGGTAAGAGACATTTCTGAAGCTATTTATAATCTTTGCAAGTGGTGTGATGTAAATAATGAACAGAATAGGACCCAAGACTGAACCCTGAGGAACACCATACCTTAACGGAGAGGTCTTAGACTGTATGTTATTCACAAACATTGAAAATTTTCTGTTGTTCAAATAAGAGGAAAACCACTTCAAAACAGTTCCAGAAAATCCTAATTCATGTTGTAGTCGATGTATCAGAATTGTGTGGTCGACTGTATCAAAAGCTGAAGAAAGATCTAATAAAATCAAAACACTGCTCTGACCAGAGTCTGCAGCCATCAAAATGTCATTGGATACTTTTAATAAGGCAGTTTCAGTGGAGTGCATTTTGCGAAAACCAGATTGAAACTTGTCCAGAATATTATTACTTTGCAAGAAAGTATTCAACTGTGCAGTAACTAACTTCTCCAAAATTTTAGCAAGAAAAGGTAATTTTGATATTGGCCTGTAGTTGCAGAGCTCAGTGGGGTCCAAATTGGGCTTTTTCAAAATCGGATTTAAAACTGTTTGTTTCAACAAACATGGAACTGACCCTGTAGAAAGAGAAATGTTAATTAATTTTGCTACATGGGGACTGATGCTATCTGACACCTTTAAAAACAGTGATGCAGGGACAGCATCTAGCACACAGGAGGAAGGTTTGATCAGTTTTAGAACAACCTTCACGTCCTCTAAAGTGACAGGTGTAAATGAAGACCAGGAGCTCACTGAAGGGACTGAACTGAGGGTGACACCAAGAGCTGATTTAACACTTGCCCTGATGTTGTCAACCTTTTCTACAAAATAGTTTAAAAATTTGTTACAATCATCTAATGAGAATACAGGCACAGGAGGGAGTGGAGGTGAAACCATATTATTAATGGTATCAAACAGAACTTTTGAATTTTTCTTATTTATACTTACAAGATTAGAAAAATATGCTGACCTGGCCTGTTTAATCATTTCATTTAGGGCTGACATCAGCTCCTTTAAAGCGTATCTTTCACTTTAAACACATGTAGTTGCCTTTTCAACCTAACATGTCTAAAACTCCAATTTTCATCAAAAATACGTTTCATATCTCAAAATAAAATGTGCTACTACTACCTTTTTTTGTCTTCCCTTGCTACTCTGTCTAAAAATAGCACCCTTAGCGGCAAACCGGAAGTGACATCACAGGAGGGGAAAGGTCGTGCTTTAGCTAAGAAAGATATGGCGTCACACCCATAGATATCATATATACACTAGATACCGCATAGCTTGCTCCGGCGCAGGATTTCAGGCGGCCATCTTGAAGGCGTCCACCGCTCCACTCAGCCTTATGTATTTGGCTGGCACAATAAAGTATCAGCGCATTTAATCAATCACAACACTCTGAATAGTAATGCTATTGTCACATATTTAAATTTTAGGCATACAGCTATTAAAACTGCATGTATAGGAACGTATAGTTTAGCATATTTAAATAATTTTGGTGGAATACAATACTTTAATATATGTTTAGCAAGATACAACCAAAGATGCACACACACATTATGTATACATATTCAGATACTGTAATAATACATATATATTCAGATAAGCATATATATAACTATATAAATACATACTACAGTATATATAAATATAACTATATATATAATATAACATATATATATATATATATATATATATTAGATATACAGTATTTATATATAATATATATACACACACATATATATACATACACAGTATACACATATATGTGTGTGTATGTTTATATGTATATACAGTATATATATATATATACACACATATATATAAGATATACAGTATATATGTATATATATACAAATATACACACACACACACACATATATATATATACATATGTATGTGTGTGTGTATATATATTTGTATATATATATATGTATATATATATATATATATATATATATACTGTATATACATATATATACTGTATATCTTACATATATGTGTGTATGTTTATATGTACAGTATATACAGTATAAATAATATATATACACACACACATATATATACATACACA
>JBBPBX010069298.1:0-18897 GCA_038048925.1 Garcialebias charrua
CTGGCGCCTGTCTTGTCTCCCATTCTAAAACAATTTTCTCTCCCTTTTTCTAAACAACCTTCTCTCCCTTGACTTATAATAACCTTCAGACTTCATCTAATCTCCTCCTACTTCCTGGTTCAGGAACCAATGGCACGGAACGAATACTCTGAAGTCAACCTTTCTATAAAAAGCTCTAACTTCCTTGAACTTTCAGTTCTGCTGGAGAGTTGATATGTAATGACTTTCTCCTGAGCTGTATGAATGGTAGTCACGAACCAAAGTCTTGTTCATCAGCTGAGGATTGATGGCACGCCGCTGTAAATCCAACCGAGCTAAAAAGCTCCAAGTTCTTAATAAAAATTCCTTTTGAGGAATATTTTATTTTGGAAACCGAACCGGAACTACTTGCCACTACTTTGGTCCGATTTGACGCGGACGCTGTAAGGGAACACGCTGGAGACCTGCTTGGACGTAGCTGGACCAACGATCCTGTGTACGTTTAATGCTGGCCCTTCTTACCATAGACTGACGTCTTCGTAAGGTAAAGAGCTGTTCGATGCTACCCTAGTGGACCGGCGTTTAGCGGATGTCGCCCGGCGAGTGTGCCATGTTCTGGTTGAACTTGTTTAAAAATAAATTCCCTCTCTCTTCCTCCTTTCCTTAATCCTTCTCTTATCTTGCCAGTAAATTAAGCTAAAGTGCCTTCAGATATAAGTTAATTACCATCTCATAACTTGATCTGTTGTCTCCTTAAATATTCGTCGACTAGTAGAATTATGGACGCATCTGTGTGATGTCTAATTTATAGGAAATTGAATCAACCAATCCAGTGTACATATGATGTTAACTTTATTGATCTGTTAATAAATGACCGCATTTCCTGATGGGTCAACTATAATTAACGTTTCATGGTCACTTATATATCATCTGGTCACACAATTTATTGTTTAATCCGAAAAGAAGAGAATCCGTAATAAATAAACAATTACTACTCTGGAATTGAACTAGTCTCTATAAAATAATTGAGTAAGGTGGTAACAGGTAACTCTGTCTACATCCTTACAAAACTACAATTTAAGTAAATTCATAAGACATTCAATGCAAGAACGACTGGATTCTATTTGTAATAACAGAAGACGACTTCACTTTTTGTTAATTTAAGTATCTACTACTATTTACTACTACAATAGTAAAGTAGTATGCACTACTAAAAGTATTTCACTACAATATCCCAAATGAAGTATCTTTAAATTTTAATTTATACAAATCATCAGGGGAGAGCGCGAACGCAGTCCCCCACTACCACAAATTTTGCAGTCAAGATTCCCACATTTGGAGAATTTGCAAGGATATCAGCTCTGTCAATGTGCAATGACTAAGCCTCACCTTGGGTGAACCACCTTCATGATCATGGTATCTCCCCTGCCAGGTAAGTATGAATTGAAGACATCACTCACAAGAATGTGTTTTAGGCTCCTATCTTTCTGACTGACGGTTCACATAAAATAGAAGAAAACACCGGCGCTCAAACTCTTCATAGTTTTTGTTTCAAAATAAATAGTTCACACAAAGGTTGACAAAGAATGTCAAATTTTAATTCCTTTACTTTAAGATACATCCATAATTTAGCACAATGCAATGCAGCATCGATGCGCAAAAAGCTAACCTGAAATCTCACAACATTCATAAAGTAATTCACCTAAAGCGGACCAACAACACAACAGAGCTCAGATTAGATCAATCCAGACTGTGAGACCTACAGCCGAGATTTAGAGAAATTAATAGAAAATCAACTCAGAAGGTACTTTTTTCAGCTAGCGGTGACGTCACTTCCTGTCTTCTCTCAGACTGCAGTAGTGCTTCTGCTGCCACCTTCTGTTCGGAAGTAAAAACAACATGTATCTGAAACTGAACATGGCTGTTACTCCACATCCAAAGTGAATTCAACAGAAGAGACTTCAAATGGACCAAAATCTAACAGGTCAGATTTACGACGGAATATTAGGGCCACGCTAATCATAAAAATAAAAATAAATTTAAATTGCATTACGAGGATAAAAAAGACATGGAATTACGAAAATTAAGTCATAATATTACTATAATTGAATTCCATATCTGATTTGACCTTCATCCGGAGACGGATGAGAGAGGCCGCGCTGAAGAACATGTCATGTGTTTGAATATGCAGCAGCTTTACATTCTCTCCTTCTTCTGGACGACTGTGTATACATTATCACGTTGTATTGGTTAACTGGTGCAATGTTAATAAAAATCTCTTGTATCTTGTAATAAAATAGTACGAGAATAAATTCATAATATTACGAAAATAAGGTCGTAATATTACCAGAATGACGTCATAATAATATGAGAATAAAGTCATGGTTTGCCCATCACTATGTTGTCAAAACACTCGTCCTCCACGTAACTCTCCAGACTGTCCAAGGTCTCCTCGTCCAGTTTGTTTTCTTGAACAATAGGTATTTTTTACGTTTGATTTATTATACTGTATTGGCTTGTTTTACCTGAGTTGAATCGTATTTGTTTGGTTTACCTGTATCCTGCCATGTAACTTACGCATCACAGCTCTCACGTGATCTCAGCCGCTCGTCACCAGGTCACATCAGAGTCCTGCAGAGGGTGGATTCACTACTCAAGGAGACACTTTCCTTTCTGCATTGTCAGGGATATTTGCTGGAATGTTGATGAAAATATGTGGCCAGAAAGACAGGAACGTCTGGATGTGCAAGAATGATTTATAGTATTGTGCGTGTTGTATGGTCCAATTCAGTTCCAATATTGACTGCATTGTTGTTTACAGCTGGTGAAGATTCTTAGTCATGCTTATTCTTAGTCATGGTAAATTCAGAAAAGTTCATGACAAAAACAACTGAACTTTGAGAACTTTTACAAAACCTTATAATGTCTTGTTTGTTACAAATAAAGTCCAGTTGTTCTGTATTGAACGCCTTTTTTGATTTTATCATGTCCTGGACGACTGAGAATCTTCACCAGCTTATAATGCAGCTTTAGGACTGATACCCAGCCAGTTTTACACCTATCCATGTGACCAGATTGGTCCATCTATGAAATAGATTAATAAAAAAGACCTTAACAAATTCCTACTGTGAGGTGTGATAGGTCAATTTGCGTATGGATGTATGCATCTCATCTCAGCTTTATAACTCAAACCCCCACACTTCCCGTTCTCTGATTGAAAGCCTTCTGTTACAACTAAGTCCAGTAGTTTTGGTCTAAACTACAATTTAAGTAAATTTATAAGAAGTTCAACGCAAGAATGACTGGACTCTGTAATAACAGAAGACAGTTTCACTTTTTGTCAATTTAAGTATCTACTATTATTTACTACTACAATAAAAGTATGTACTACTAACAAAGTATTTCACTCATACAATATACTAATTGAAGAATTTGTCAATTTTAATTTAAACAAATTATCAGGGGAAAGCGCGCACGCAGTCCCCCACTACCACAAATTTTGCAGTCAAGATTCCCACATTTGGGGAATTTGCAAGGATATCAGCTGTGTCGATGTGCAATGACTAAGCCTCACCTTGGGAGAACAACCTTCATGATCATGGTATCTCCCCTGCCAGGTAAGTATGAATTGTAGACATCACTCACAATAATGTGTTTTAGGCTCCTATCCTTCTGACTGACGGCACACATAAAATAGAAGAAAACACCGGAGCTAAAACTCTTCATAGTTTTTGTTTCAAAATAAATAGTTCACACAAAGGTTACAAAGAATGTCAATTTTTAATTCCTTTAGTTTAAGATTGTAGTGGTACACCTTAGTCTCTGAAAAATCTCAGTGGTACACCTTGTTTCTTTGAAACAGTTTGTCCCATTAATTTGAATCCAGGACACAAATTAAATCACCAAGAGACTTTTTATTTGGTTCTAATTCAAATATAATCAAAGAATAACCTTGTGTTTATTGTATGATCATTTGTTATTGTTCAATATTTTGATAATCAAAGACTCTGTCTAAGCCAAGGACAGGTCAAATTGAACTTTCAGTATTTGTTTAGAAGTTTAAGACAATTAATCAGTTTAAATCATAAAGCTGGCGCCTGTCTTGTCTCCCATTCTAAAACAATTTTCTCTCCCTTTTTCTAAACAACCTTCTCTCCCTTGACTTATAATAACCTTCAGACTTCATCTAATCTCCTCCTACTTCCTGGTTCAGGAACCAATGGCACGGAACGAATACTCTGAAGTCAACCTTTCTATAAAAAGCTCTAACTTCCTTGAACTTTCAGTTCTGCTGGAGAGTTGATATGTAATGACTTTCTCCTGAGCTGTATGAATGGTAGTCACGAACCAAAGTCTTGTTCATCAGCTGAGGATTGATGGCACGCCGCTGTAAATCCAACCGAGCTAAAAAGCTCCAAGTTCTTAATAAAAATTCCTTTTGAGGAATATTTTATTTTGGAAACCGAACCGGAACTACTTGCCACTACTTTGGTCCGATTTGACGCGGACGCTGTAAGGGAACACGCTGGAGACCTGCTTGGACGTAGCTGGACCAACGATCCTGTGTACGTTTAATGCTGGCCCTTCTTACCATAGACTGACGTCTTCGTAAGGTAAAGAGCTGTTCGATGCTATCCTAGTGGACCGGCGTTTAGCGGATGTCGCCCGGCGAGTGTGCCATGTTCTGGTTGAACTTGTTTAAAAATAAATTCCCTCTCTCTTCCTCCTTTCCTTAATCCTTCTCTTATCTTGCTAGCCTGGCCCTCGCCATTCCTACGCAGCTCCGCTCAATTCTCATTTCCCTTCACTGCTGGGTCTGGCATTTCTCCCATCCACAAGGATGTCTCCGGTAGGTTTTGACCGGACCAATCAGAGAACAGAAGGCGGAGTTTTGAACGACGTCGACTGACGTCGTCATTCAAAATGGCTGCCGCCACGAAGGAATTTTCAATAAAACAAGGTAAAAAACTATTATTTCTCTGCTGAGAAAAAATAGATTTCATAGCTGACGTTATATCAGAAGTGTTCCTGAGCAATCAGAGAGCAGAAGGCGGAGTTTTGAACGATGTCGACTGACGTCGTCATTCAAAATGGCTGCCGCCACGAACGAATTTTCATCAAAACAAGGTAAAAAACTATTATTTCTCTGCTGAGAAAAAATATAGTTCATAGCTGACGTTATATCAGAAGTGTTCCTGAGCTTAACAGTTCCTAAATCAATTCACGAAATGGTCAAATCTGCTGGATATTAAATAGTTTCGGTTTGATATTTTCCAAACAGCCTCGGGTGCGCTACGAAAATAAATGATAAAAAATCGAATTTTATCTCAAATGTTTCATCTAGGCCAACAGTCAGTAAATTAAAGACATATAATTACACACTGGTGGCAGAAAAAATATCCACCGAGTGGTTTCTGAGCAATTTATCTGATAGCCTGGACCTCGTCAGGCTAAACTAACAAAACTCTGCCTCCTGTTCTCTGATTGGTCCATTCAAAAATCTCCAGGAGAAATCGTTGTCTATGGCAGAGATGCCAGACCCTAGTCCAAAGCGAAGTGAAGGACATGGGTCTGGTATCAACCAGGCTATTATCTTGCCAGTAAATTAAGCTAAAGTGCCTTCAGATATAAGTTAATTACCATCTCATAACTTGATCTGTTGTCTCCTTAAATATTCGTCGACTAGTAGAATTATGGACGCATCTGTGTGATGTCTAATTTATAGGAAATTGAATCAACCAATCCAGTGTACATATGATGTTAATATTGATCTGTTAATAAATGACCGCATTTCCTGATGGGTCAACTATAATTAACGTTTCATGGTCACTTATATATCATCTGGTCACACAATTTATTGTTTAATCCGAAAAGAAGAGAATCCGTAATAAATAAACAATTACTACTCTGGAATTGAACTAGTCTCTATAAAATAATTGAGTAAAGTGGTAACAGGTAACTCTGTCTACATCCTTACAAAACTACAATTTAAGTAAATTCATAAGACGTTCAATGTAAGAACGACTGGATTCTATTTGTAATAACAGAAGACGACTTCGCTTTTTGTTAATTTAAGTATTTACTACTATTTACTACTACAATAGTAGTATGCACTACTAAAAGTATTTCACTACAATATCCCAAATGAAGTATCTTTAAATTTTAATTTATACAAATCATCAGGGGAGAGCGCGAACGCAGTCCCCCACTACCACAAATTTTGCAGTCAAGATTCCCACATTTGGAGAATTTGCAAGGATATCAGCTCTGTCAATGTGCAATGACTAAGCCTCACCTTGGGTGAACCACCTTCATGATCATGGTATCGCCCCTGCCAGGTAAGTATGAATTGAAGACATCACTCACAAGAATGTGTTTTAGGCTCCTATCTTTCTGACTGACGGTTCACATAAAATAGAAGAAAACACCGGCGCTCAAACTCTTCATAGTTTTTGTTTCAAAATAAATAGTTCACACAAAGGTTGGCAAAGAATGTCAAATTTTAATTCCTTTACTTTAAGATACATCCATAATTTAGCACAATGCAGCGCAGCATCGATGCGCAAAAAGCTAACCTGAAATCTCACAACATTCATAAAGTAATTCACCTAAAGCGGACCAACAACACAACAGAGCTCAGATTAGATCAATCCAGACTGTGAGACCTACAGCCGAGATTTAGAGAAATTAATAGAAAATCAACTCAGAAGGTACTTTTTTCAGCTAGCGGTGACGTCACTTCCTGTCTTCTCTCAGACTGCAGTAGTGCTTCTGCTGCCACCTTCTGTTCGGAAGTAAAAACAACATGTATCTGAAACTGAACATGGCTGTTACTCCACATCCAAAGTGAATTCAACAGAAGAGACTTCAAATGGACCAAAATCTAACAGGTCAGATTTACGACGGAATATTAGGGCCACGCTAATCATAAAAATAAAAATAAATTTAAATTGCATTACGAGGATAAAAAAGACATGGAATTACGAAAATTAAGTCATAATATTACTATAATTGAATTCCATATCTGATTTGACCTTCATCCGGAGACGGATGAGAGAGGCCGCGCTGAAGAACATGTCATGTGTTTGAATATGCAGCAGCTTTACATTCTCTCCCTCTTCTGGACGACTGTGTATACATTATCACGTTGTATTGGTTAACTGGTGCAATGTTAATAAAAATCTCTTGTATCTTGTAATAAAATAGTACGAGAATAAATTCATAATATTACGAAAATAAGGTCGTAATATTACCAGAATGACGTCATAATAATATGAGAATAAAGTCATGGTTTGCCCATCACTATGTTGTCAAAACACTCGTCCTCCACGTAACTCTCCAGACTGTCCAAGGTCTCCTCGTCCAGTTTGTTTTCTTGAACAATAGGTATTTTTTACGTTTGATTTATTATACTGTATTGGCTTGTTTTACCTGAGTTGAATCGTATTTGTTTGGTTTACCTGTATCCTGCCATGTAACTTACGCATCACAGCTCTCACGTGATCTCAGCCGCTCGTCACCAGGTCACATCAGAGTCCTGCAGAGGGTGGATTCACTACTCAAGGAGACACTTTCCTTTCTGCATTGTCAGGGATATTTGCTGGAATGTTGATGAAAATATGTGGCCAGAAAGACAGGAACGTCTGGATGTGCAAGAATGATTTATAGTATTGTGCGTGTTGTATGGTCCAATTCAGTTCCAATATTGACTGCATTGTTGTTTACAGCTGGTGAAGATTCTTAGTCATGCTTATTCTTAGTCATGGTAAATTCAGAAAAGTTCATGACAAAAACAACTGAACTTTGAGAACTTTTACAAAACCTTATAATGTCTTGTTTGTTACAAATAAAGTCCAGTTGTTCTGTATTGAACGCCTTTTTTGATTTTATCATGTCCTGGACGACTGAGAATCTTCACCAGCTTATAATGCAGCTTTAGGACTGATACCCAGCCAGTTTTACACTTATCCATGTGACCAGATTGGTCCATCTATGAAATAGATTAAAGGGGACCACACATGCAAAATTCACTTTTTAATGTTTTTTTACTAAACTTTGGGTATTTACTTCATAAAAAAACAGTCCTTGTGCCAAAAAAATGCACCCAGTGGTTTATTTACTCTAAGTAGATTTATTTTACTGTGATGAAAACGGTTCGTTTTTGAAATAAAATGGAAGTCAATCGCGCCTGTGACGTCACAGGCGCGAGGACAACCCACCTCAAACCTGAGTCCAGCCCCTCACCTGGTTAGGCTCAACCCACTTCTGTATTAAACACATGACTGTTGTTTTTCATGATTTCATCTCATCTTTTGTTTATATGTTCTTAATTTCATGTGTACAGCACTTTGTTGCAGCTGTGTTTTTTTAAATGGCTTTATAAATAAAGTATAATTGTTATTTTTATGTTTTAGTTCAATTTTTAGTGTATTTGCGATCGCTGCCAACGCGCAGCCGGCAAAAATTAAACGAGCGGACCACAGGCGGAAGGACCGGGTTCGACGGGACCCTCTTCCGGCGCCATGGAGCGGAGCTTCAACTGTACAGCCTTGCTGCAGCCTCGCAGCAGCCTCGCAGCAGTGAGGACCTTCCCCTTACGGATTAATTTACGGGAGACACTTGGTGAACTTTGTGTTGTCTTGACTGGAACAGCGATAACGCCCAAAGTCTCCGAGCGGAGCTGGCGAAAACCGGAAGAGGAACAAGCTAACATTAGCTTCGGATTCGGGTGGTATAATGCTAAAAGGAGCAGCAAACTGCGGCGCGCTCAGACGGGTTTCGGTAAGTTATCTTAAGCTAGCACTAACAGTAAGTCAAATGAGTAATAAAAAAAGAGCTAATTTTAAAACAACAACACATTACAGATACTGGCTGTTATGAGGGCGTTAACAGATCTTTGAAGGGCGTGGACTTCAGAACTTCTATCAGAAACCGGTCGTTCAAAACGAAAGTTAAAACTGGCAGAATTAAAAAGGGTATAATTGATTATCTAAGAATTATTTTGTGCATTAAATTGAAGGAATAGGGTCTAGATAGCACACAGAAATAACATAAAAATGTAAAAAATGCATCTGAGGTCCCCTTTAATAAAAAAGACCTTAACAAATTCCTACTGTGAGGTGTGATAGGTCAATTTGCGTATGGATGTATGCATCTCATCTCAGCTTTATAACTCAAACCCCCACACTTCCCGTTCTCTGATTGAAAGCCTTCTGTTACAACTAAGTCCAGTAGTTTTGGTCTAAACTACAATTTAAGTAAATTTATAAGAAGTTCAACGCAAGAATGACTGGACTCTGTAATAACAGAAGACAGTTTCACTTTTTGTCAATTTAAGTATCTACTATTATTTACTACTACAATAAAAGTATGTACTACTAACAAAGTATTTCACTCATACAATATACTAATTGAAGAATTTGTCAATTTTAATTTAAACAAATTATCAGGGGAAAGCGCGCACGCAGTCCCCCACTACCACAAATTTTGCAGTCAAGATTCCCACATTTGGGGAATTTGCAAGGATATCAGCTGTGTCGATGTGCAATGACTAAGCCTCACCTTGGGAGAACAACCTTCATGATCATGGTATCTCCCCTGCCAGGTAAGTATGAATTGTAGACATCACTCACAATAATGTGTTTTAGGCTCCTATCCTTCTGACTGACGGCACACATAAAATAGAAGAAAACACCGGAGCTAAAACTCTTCATAGTTTTTGTTTCAAAATAAATAGTTCACACAAAGGTTACAAAGAATGTCAATTTTTAATTCCTTTAGTTTAAGATTGTAGTGGTACACCTTAGTCTCTGAAAAATCTCAGTGGTACACCTTGTTTCTTTGAAACAGTTTGTCCCATTAATTTGAATCCAGGACACAAATTAAATCACCAAGAGACTTTTTATTTGGTTCTAATTCAAATATAATCAAAGAATAACCTTGTGTTTATTGTATGATCATTTGTTATTGTTCAATATTTTGATAATCAAAGACTCTGTCTAAGCCAAGGACAGGTCAAATTGAACTTTCAGTATTTGTTTAGAAGTTTAAGACAATTAATCAGTTTAAATCATAAAGCTGGCGCCTGTCTTGTCTCCCATTCTAAAACAATTTTCTCTCCCTTTTTCTAAACAACCTTCTCTCCCTTGACTTATAATAACCTTCAGACTTCATCTAATCTCCTCCTACTTCCTGGTTCAGGAACCAATGGCACGGAACGAATACTCTGAAGTCAACCTTTCTATAAAAAGCTCTAACTTCCTTGAACTTTCAGTTCTGCTGGAGAGTTGATATGTAATGACTTTCTCCTGAGCTGTATGAATGGTAGTCACGAACCAAAGTCTTGTTCATCAGCTGAGGATTGATGGCACGCCGCTGTAAATCCAACCGAGCTAAAAAGCTCCAAGTTCTTAATAAAAATTCCTTTTGAGGAATATTTTATTTTGGAAACCGAACCGGAACTACTTGCCACTACTTTGGTCCGATTTGACGCGGACGCTGTAAGGGAACACGCTGGAGACCTGCTTGGACGTAGCTGGACCAACGATCCTGTGTACGTTTAATGCTGGCCCTTCTTACCATAGACTGACGTCTTCGTAAGGTAAAGAGCTGTTCGATGCTATCCTAGTGGACCGGCGTTTAGCGGATGTCGCCCGGCGAGTGTGCCATGTTCTGGTTGAACTTGTTTAAAAATAAATTCCCTCTCTCTTCCTCCTTTCCTTAATCCTTCTCTTATCTTGCTAGCCTGGCCCTCGCCATTCCTACGCAGCTCCGCTCAATTCTCATTTCCCTTCACTGCTGGGTCTGGCATTTCTCCCATCCACAAGGATGTCTCCGGTAGGTTTTGACCGGACCAATCAGAGAACAGAAGGCGGAGTTTTGAACGACGTCGACTGACGTCGTCATTCAAAATGGCTGCCGCCACGAAGGAATTTTCAATAAAACAAGGTAAAAAACTATTATTTCTCTGCTGAGAAAAAATAGATTTCATAGCTGACGTTATATCAGAAGTGTTCCTGAGCAATCAGAGAGCAGAAGGCGGAGTTTTGAACGATGTCGACTGACGTCGTCATTCAAAATGGCTGCCGCCACGAACGAATTTTCATCAAAACAAGGTAAAAAACTATTATTTCTCTGCTGAGAAAAAATATAGTTCATAGCTGACGTTATATCAGAAGTGTTCCTGAGCTTAACAGTTCCTAAATCAATTCACGAAATGGTCAAATCTGCTGGATATTAAATAGTTTCGGTTTGATATTTTCCAAACAGCCTCGGGTGCGCTACGAAAATAAATGATAAAAAATCGAATTTTATCTCAAATGTTTCATCTAGGCCAACAGTCAGTAAATTAAAGACATATAATTACACACTGGTGGCAGAAAAAATATCCACCGAGTGGTTTCTGAGCAATTTATCTGATAGCCTGGACCTCGTCAGGCTAAACTAACAAAACTCTGCCTCCTGTTCTCTGATTGGTCCATTCAAAAATCTCCAGGAGAAATCGTTGTCTATGGCAGAGATGCCAGACCCTAGTCCAAAGCGAAGTGAAGGACATGGGTCTGGTATCAACCAGGCTATTATCTTGCCAGTAAATTAAGCTAAAGTGCCTTCAGATATAAGTTAATTACCATCTCATAACTTGATCTGTTGTCTCCTTAAATATTCGTCGACTAGTAGAATTATGGACGCATCTGTGTGATGTCTAATTTATAGGAAATTGAATCAACCAATCCAGTGTACATATGATGTTAATATTGATCTGTTAATAAATGACCGCATTTCCTGATGGGTCAACTATAATTAACGTTTCATGGTCACTTATATATCATCTGGTCACACAATTTATTGTTTAATCCGAAAAGAAGAGAATCCGTAATAAATAAACAATTACTACTCTGGAATTGAACTAGTCTCTATAAAATAATTGAGTAAAGTGGTAACAGGTAACTCTGTCTACATCCTTACAAAACTACAATTTAAGTAAATTCATAAGACGTTCAATGTAAGAACGACTGGATTCTATTTGTAATAACAGAAGACGACTTCGCTTTTTGTTAATTTAAGTATTTACTACTATTTACTACTACAATAGTAGTATGCACTACTAAAAGTATTTCACTACAATATCCCAAATGAAGTATCTTTAAATTTTAATTTATACAAATCATCAGGGGAGAGCGCGAACGCAGTCCCCCACTACCACAAATTTTGCAGTCAAGATTCCCACATTTGGAGAATTTGCAAGGATATCAGCTCTGTCAATGTGCAATGACTAAGCCTCACCTTGGGTGAACCACCTTCATGATCATGGTATCGCCCCTGCCAGGTAAGTATGAATTGAAGACATCACTCACAAGAATGTGTTTTAGGCTCCTATCTTTCTGACTGACGGTTCACATAAAATAGAAGAAAACACCGGCGCTCAAACTCTTCATAGTTTTTGTTTCAAAATAAATAGTTCACACAAAGGTTGGCAAAGAATGTCAAATTTTAATTCCTTTACTTTAAGATACATCCATAATTTAGCACAATGCAGCGCAGCATCGATGCGCAAAAAGCTAACCTGAAATCTCACAACATTCATAAAGTAATTCACCTAAAGCGGACCAACAACACAACAGAGCTCAGATTAGATCAATCCAGACTGTGAGACCTACAGCCGAGATTTAGAGAAATTAATAGAAAATCAACTCAGAAGGTACTTTTTTCAGCTAGCGGTGACGTCACTTCCTGTCTTCTCTCAGACTGCAGTAGTGCTTCTGCTGCCACCTTCTGTTCGGAAGTAAAAACAACATGTATCTGAAACTGAACATGGCTGTTACTCCACATCCAAAGTGAATTCAACAGAAGAGACTTCAAATGGACCAAAATCTAACAGGTCAGATTTACGACGGAATATTAGGGCCACGCTAATCATAAAAATAAAAATAAATTTAAATTGCATTACGAGGATAAAAAAGACATGGAATTACGAAAATTAAGTCATAATATTACTATAATTGAATTCCATATCTGATTTGACCTTCATCCGGAGACGGATGAGAGAGGCCGCGCTGAAGAACATGTCATGTGTTTGAATATGCAGCAGCTTTACATTCTCTCCCTCTTCTGGACGACTGTGTATACATTATCACGTTGTATTGGTTAACTGGTGCAATGTTAATAAAAATCTCTTGTATCTTGTAATAAAATAGTACGAGAATAAATTCATAATATTACGAAAATAAGGTCGTAATATTACCAGAATGACGTCATAATAATATGAGAATAAAGTCATGGTTTGCCCATCACTATGTTGTCAAAACACTCGTCCTCCACGTAACTCTCCAGACTGTCCAAGGTCTCCTCGTCCAGTTTGTTTTCTTGAACAATAGGTATTTTTTACGTTTGATTTATTATACTGTATTGGCTTGTTTTACCTGAGTTGAATCATATTTGTTTGGTTTACCTGTATCCTGCCATGTAACTTACGCATCACAGCTCTCACGTGATCTCAGCCGCTCGTCACCAGGTCACATCAGAGTCCTGCAGAGGGTGGATTCACTACTCAAGGAGACACTTTCCTTTCTGCATTGTCAGGGATATTTGCTGGAATGTTGATGAAAATATGTGGCCAGAAAGACAGGAACGTCTGGATGTGCAAGAATGATTTATAGTATTGTGCGTGTTGTATGGTCCAATTCAGTTCCAATATTGACTGCATTGTTGTTTACAGCTGGTGAAGATTCTTAGTCATGCTTATTCTTAGTCATGGTAAATTCAGAAAAGTTCATGACAAAAACAACTGAACTTTGAGAACTTTTACAAAACCTTATAATGTCTTGTTTGTTACAAATAAAGTCCAGTTGTTCTGTATTGAACGCCTTTTTTGATTTTATCATGTCCTGGACGACTGAGAATCTTCACCAGCTTATAATGCAGCTTTAGGACTGATACCCAGCCAGTTTTACACCTATCCATGTGACCAGATTGGTCCATCTATGAAATAGATTAATAAAAAAGACCTTAACAAATTCCTACTGTGAGGTGTGATAGGTCAATCTGCGTATGGATGTATGCATCTCATCTCAGCTTTATAACTCAAACCCCCACACTTCCCGTTCTCTGATTGAAAGCCTTCTGTTACAACTAAGTCCAGTAGTTTTGGTCTAAACTACAATTTAAGTAAATTTATAAGACGTTCAACGCAAGAATGACTGGACTCTGTAATAACAGAAGACAGTTTCACTTTTTGTCAATTTAAGTATCTACTATTATTTACTACTACAATAAAAGTATGTACTACTAACAAAGTATTTCACTCATACAATATACTAATTGAAGAATTTGTCAATTTTAATTTAAACAAATTATCAGGGGAAAGCGCGCACGCAGTCCCCCACTACCACAAATTTTGCAGTCAAGATTCCCACATTTGGGGAATTTGCAAGGATATCAGCTGTGTCGATGTGCAATGACTAAGCCTCACCTTGGGAGAACAACCTTCATGATCATGGTATCTCCCCTGCCAGGTAAGTATGAATTGTAGACATCACTCACAATAATGTGTTTTAGGCTCCTATCCTTCTGACTGACGGCACACATAAAATAGAAGAAAACACCGGAGCTAAAACTCTTCATAGTTTTTGTTTCAAAATAAATAGTTCACACAAAGGTTACAAAGAATGTCAATTTTTAATTCCTTTAGTTTAAGATTGTAGTGGTACACCTTAGTCTCTGAAAAATCTCAGTGGTACACCTTGTTTCTTTGAAACAGTTTGTCCCATTAATTTGAATCCAGGACACAAATTAAATCACCAAGAGACTTTTTATTTGGTTCTAATTCAAATATAATCAAAGAATAACCTTGTGTTTATTGTATGATCATTTGTTATTGTTCAATATTTTGATAATCAAAGACTCTGTCTAAGCCAAGGACAGGTCAAATTGAACTTTCAGTATTTGTTTAGAAGTTTAAGACAATTAATCAGTTTAAATCATAAAGCTGGCGCCTGTCTTGTCTCCCATTCTAAAACAATTTTCTCTCCCTTTTTCTAAACAACCTTCTCTCCCTTGACTTATAATAACCTTCAGACTTCATCTAATCTCCTCCTACTTCCTGGTTCAGGAACCAATGGCACGGAACGAATACTCTGAAGTCAACCTTTCTATAAAAAGCTCTAACTTCCTTGAACTTTCAGTTCTGCTGGAGAGTTGATATGTAATGACTTTCTCCTGAGCTGTATGAATGGTAGTCACGAACCAAAGTCTTGTTCATCAGCTGAGGATTGATGGCACGCCGCTGTAAATCCAACCGAGCTAAAAAGCTCCAAGTTCTTAATAAAAATTCCTTTTGAGGAATATTTTATTTTGGAAACCGAACCGGAACTACTTGCCACTACTTTGGTCCGATTTGACGCGGACGCTGTAAGGGAACACGCTGGAGACCTGCTTGGACGTAGCTGGACCAACGATCCTGTGTACGTTTAATGCTGGCCCTTCTTACCATAGACTGACGTCTTCGTAAGGTAAAGAGCTGTTCGATGCTATCCTAGTGGACCGGCGTTTAGCGGATGTCGCCCGGCGAGTGTGCCATGTTCTGGTTGAACTTGTTTAAAAATAAATTCCCTCTCTCTTCCTCCTTTCCTTAATCCTTCTCTTATCTTGCTAGCCTGGCCCTCGCCATTCCTACGCAGCTCCGCTCAATTCTCATTTCCCTTCACTGCTGGGTCTGGCATTTCTCCCATCCACAAGGATGTCTCCGGTAGGTTTTGACCGGACCAATCAGAGAACAGAAGGCGGAGTTTTGAACGACGTCGACTGACGTCGTCATTCAAAATGGCTGCCGCCACGAAGGAATTTTCAATAAAACAAGGTAAAAAACTATTATTTCTCTGCTGAGAAAAAATAGATTTCATAGCTGACGTTATATCAGAAGTGTTCCTGAGCAATCAGAGAGCAGAAGGCGGAGTTTTGAACGATGTCGACTGACGTCGTCATTCAAAATGGCTGCCGCCACGAACGAATTTTCATCAAAACAAGGTAAAAAACTATTATTTCTCTGCTGAGAAAAAATATAGTTCATAGCTGACGTTATATCAGAAGTGTTCCTGAGCTTAACAGTTCCTAAATCAATTCACGAAATGGTCAAATCTGCTGGATATTAAATAGTTTCGGTTTGATATTTTCCAAACAGCCTCGGGTGCGCTACGAAAATAAATGATAAAAAATCGAATTTTATCTCAAATGTTTCATCTAGGCCAACAGTCAGTAAATTAAAGACATATAATTACACACTGGTGGCAGAAAAAATATCCACCGAGTGGTTTCTGAGCAATTTATCTGATAGCCTGGACCTCGTCAGGCTAAACTAACAAAACTCTGCCTCCTGTTCTCTGATTGGTCCATTCAAAAATCTCCAGGAGAAATCGTTGTCTATGGCAGAGATGCCAGACCCTAGTCCAAAGCGAAGTGAAGGACATGGGTCTGGTATCAACCAGGCTATTATCTTGCCAGTAAATTAAGCTAAAGTGCCTTCAGATATAAGTTAATTACCATCTCATAACTTGATCTGTTGTCTCCTTAAATATTCGTCGACTAGTAGAATTATGGACGCATCTGTGTGATGTCTAATTTATAGGAAATTGAATCAACCAATCCAGTGTACATATGATGTTAATATTGATCTGTTAATAAATGACCGCATTTCCTGATGGGTCAACTATAATTAACGTTTCATGGTCACTTATATATCATCTGGTCACACAATTTATTGTTTAATCCGAAAAGAAGAGAATCCGTAATAAATAAACAATTACTACTCTGGAATTGAACTAGTCTCTATAAAATAATTGAGTAAAGTGGTAACAGGTAACTCTGTCTACATCCTTACAAAACTACAATTTAAGTAAATTCATAAGACGTTCAATGTAAGAACGACTGGATTCTATTTGTAATAACAGAAGACGACTTCGCTTTTTGTTAATTTAAGTATTTACTACTATTTACTACTACAATAGTAGTATGCACTACTAAAAGTATTTCACTACAATATCCCAAATGAAGTATCTTTAAATTTTAATTTATACAAATCATCAGGGGAGAGCGCGAACGCAGTCCCCCACTACCACAAATTTTGCAGTCAAGATTCCCACATTTGGAGAATTTGCAAGGATATCAGCTCTGTCAATGTGCAATGACTAAGCCTCACCTTGGGTGAACCACCTTCATGATCATGGTATCGCCCCTGCCAGGTAAGTATGAATTGAAGACATCACTCACAAGAATGTGTTTTAGGCTCCTATCTTTCTGACTGACGGTTCACATAAAATAGAAGAAAACACCGGCGCTCAAACTCTTCATAGTTTTTGTTTCAAAATAAATAGTTCACACAAAGGTTGGCAAAGAATGTCAAATTTTAATTCCTTTACTTTAAGATACATCCATAATTTAGCACAATGCAGCGCAGCATCGATGCGCAAAAAGCTAACCTGAAATCTCACAACATTCATAAAGTAATTCACCTAAAGCGGACCAACAACACAACAGAGCTCAGATTAGATCAATCCAGACTGTGAGACCTACAGCCGAGATTTAGAGAAATTAATAGAAAATCAACTCAGAAGGTACTTTTTTCAGCTAGCGGTGACGTCACTTCCTGTCTTCTCTCAGACTGCAGTAGTGCTTCTGCTGCCACCTTCTGTTCGGAAGTAAAAACAACATGTATCTGAAACTGAACATGGCTGTTACTCCACATCCAAAGTGAATTCAACAGAAGAGACTTCAAATGGACCAAAATCTAACAGGTCAGATTTACGACGGAATATTAGGGCCACGCTAATCATAAAAATAAAAATAAATTTAAATTGCATTACGAGGATAAAAAAGACATGGAATTACGAAAATTAAGTCATAATATTACTATAATTGAATTCCATATCTGATTTGACCTTCATCCGGAGACGGATGAGAGAGGCCGCGCTGAAGAACATGTCATGTGTTTGAATATGCAGCAGCTTTACATTCTCTCCCTCTTCTGGACGACTGTGTATACATTATCACGTTGTATTGGTTAACTGGTGCAATGTTAATAAAAATCTCTTGTATCTTGTAATAAAATAGTACGAGAATAAATTCATAATATTACGAAAATAAGGTCGTAATATTACCAGAATGACGTCATAATAATATGAGAATAAAGTCATGGTTTGCCCATCACTATGTTGTCAAAACACTCGTCCTCCACGTAACTCTCCAGACTGCCAAGGTCTCCTCGTCCAGTTTGTTTTCTTGAACAATAGGTATTTTTTACGTTTGATTTATTATACTGTATTGGCTTGTTTTACCTGAGTTGAATCATATTTGTTTGGTTTACCTGTATCCTGCCATGTAACTTACGCATCACAGCTCTCACGTGATCTCAGCCGCTCGTCACCAGGTCACATCAGAGTCCTGCAGAGGGTGGATTCACTACTCAAGGAGACACTTTCCTTTCTGCATTGTCAGGGATATTTGCTGGAATGTTGATGAAAATATGTGGCCAGAAAGACAGGAACGTCTGGATGTGCAAGAATGATTTATAGTATTGTGCGTGTTGTATGGTCCAATTCAGTTCCAATATTGACTGCATTGTTGTTTACAGCTGGTGAAGATTCTTAGTCATGCTTATTCTTAGTCATGGTAAATTCAGAAAAGTTCATGACAAAAACAACTGAACTTTGAGAACTTTTACAAAACCTTATAATGTCTTGTTTGTTACAAATAAAGTCCAGTTGTTCTGTATTGAACGCCTTTTTTGATTTTATCATGTCCTGGACGACTGAGAATCTTCACCAGCTTATAATGCAGCTTTAGGACTGATACCCAGCCAGTTTTACACCTATCCATGTGACCAGATTGGTCCATCTATGAAATAGATTAATAAAAAAGACCTTAACAAAT
>JBBPBX010069299.1:8434-18897 GCA_038048925.1 Garcialebias charrua
ATATATGTGTGTGTTGTGTGTGTGTGTGTATGTGTGTGTGTGTATGTTGGTGTGTGTGGGTGTAGTTTAACACATCTTTCCTTTATTTGTGAATACATACTAGAGTGTACCCAGTACAATTCAAAATATTAAAATTAATTAGATTTGCTGGGAACTTTTATAAATAAATCTATGGGACATCAATCATCAAAATGATAAGTGTGCTTTAATGTCTGCAAATGTTTTTATTATTTTTATTTTAACTTTAAACCTGCTTAAATCACAAAGGCACAAATTAAGTAATCCATCTTTTAAATCAAAAAAGTGCTCACCAGTCGAAATAAAAAGTTCTTCCTTCCTGAGAGTCGGGGAAAATGTATTAATCTGATTGTATGCACAGACACGTACACTCCAAAATATACACAAAATAGGCAAAACCCTATGCACAGAAAGTGCATTCCACCTTAACCAATTTATTTTTAAATGTATTCAAGCCTGTACACCATACACAAAATTTAATATACCCCTACCTCCATCATAGCAACATGGCTTACCCACACTTTAATACAGGAGAGCTTCTACAGTATATGTTATGTTTCCATGTGCTTTTAGTGTTTGAATCTTTGTGTTTATGACACTATCAACAATTCCAATTCCCATTACCCTTCTGTTTGAGCTATTTGCATTTTCACACAGTTTTTCTCCTAATTTATTTTTTTGTTTACAGCTGCCTCCACAAATACTAGAATGTAATAAATAAATAAATAAATAAATAAATAGATAAATAAATAAATGACAACCTATGTTGGATCTATCACCAGGGAATTTTCTAGATTTGCTGTCTGCAGTTTCTCATCTAAGAGACTGTGGTGACAAACATGATAATACAAAAAAATACAAAAAAACTAATAAATAAATAATGGCCCAGAGATTAGTATCTGAAGAAAGACATTTATATTTGGCATTTAACAGCCTGGGGTTAACACATATCCACATTTACTAACCCTGAGTCCAATCCCTCGCTGCTGCATATCTGTGCCTGAGACCGATGTGTGAGCTGATTTAGCATTTACTAAAAATTGCTCCTCTGCATACACACATAACCATGACAGCCAAACACACACACACACACCACTGTATAGATGGCAAGATAGAGATAGCTCCATCTTCCTTGCCAGAATCTTCCCATCAGATGGATGAAAGCTGCCATCAAAAGCTGGGCCCAGGAGGAGTTCAGTCTGCTTATTCGAGTTAACCCAACACCAGAGTCCAATCCCCTCAACCATGCTTATTAAATAGCCTATTTTGTCATTTCCAATCCCAATTTGTTACAGTCACTTTGCTCAGCAAATCCATGTCTTGTCACAGTAAGGTGAAAAAAGGAGCGGAGGCGCAACAAAAAACATGTTTATGTAGCAGTGATAAAGTTTTAATGGGCCATTTGCCGCAACTCTGACTAAGTAAAGTGGAAAAAAAAAGGTAAATACACATTTCTTTGAAACGCAGTAGGGTTCCCATGAAAACAACTCTCTTGGGTGCTGCGTAAATATTCATAAACATGCAAAAATGCTTAGCCTGTTAAAGTTAATGTAGCTCTGCATGCAATCATTTCAGCCATTTATTGGTTGATTTGTGTGTTCATTGTTCTTTTTTTGTTAGTTTGTTTTAAAAGTATTTGACATTGTAAATATTTTTTTTACTGAAGAAACTGTGTTAAATATTAATATGTATTCAAAATAAATAAACATAATCTACACAGGTCAAATGACATCTACTGATGAACAATGCAGTTTTCATGATATTCTTGTTTAAGCTGTTTCTTCATCTCAAATCACATCTGAGCAAACAGCTGACACATTTTACACATCTAAATTAATCAGTGCCACAGTAGTGAAACAAGAACCTGCATAATCTTTGCTTGGCTGCCACACGTGACCATCATCCATCAGCCTGCTGCTTGAACTTTGTTCAGGTCTCCTTCCCTCCGTTTCCCTCCACAAATGGACTCTACATTTTGAATCTGAAACCCTGTGTTGTATTGGCAAGTCAATGATATGCAGCTGAGCGTGACTATGGAGAGCAGAATGTGCATTGACACGGGGAACTGTCTGGAGAACGGGTGCTGCCTTGAGTTAAACTGCTCTGTTTGCTTATGGGTTATAATGAGAGGTGACGTATTGTCAGTGGCTTGCTAAATCTTGTCTCCTAATTACACTAATTGCTGCTTTTCCACCCCCATCCCTTGCTCCGCTATGTTTCTTTTTATATATATATAAATCTCCTTCTTGTCCTCCCTTAGTCCCACAGTCTTCAAAGTCAATATCACTGTTACCCTTCAAAATGTAAAAGCTTCCACCCACATACAAAGATGAGCTTGCCCATACATTTTTAATCTGTTCCTTTATCAATAAAAAAATGTAAAATAATTATATCAAGAACCACCCCTTCCTAAAAGACCATTTCCTCTTTTTTTTTTTTTGCATGTCTTGTCTTTGACTCTGTGTTATTCTTTCTATCATCACTTCCCACTGACATGTTCCTCTGACCATATTTGACACAATGTCCACTCGTACATCACAGACCCCCATGCTTGGGCTGCCAAGTGCACAATTACTAAATCGCTCATCTCACGGGTCAATGGAAACTCTGAATCCACAGCTTTCGCTTAAAAGAGAAGCAGAATAAGGAGTGAGAGAAGTGGTATTTGGAGTACCGGTATATAAAAATGGACCAACTGGACTGAGGATGTGAACTTTTGTGCTCCTTTCTGACTTGCTGTGTGTGTTTCGTCTACACACATGCATGTGTGTGAGTGGAAAACTGGTGACGGCCATGGTAGTTGACAGCTGTCAGTGCTCATGGGTTTAGGATGTTAGAGGAGCACTGCTGTCAGTCAAAAAACTGCTCTGAGTCTGGTCTTATTTCTACAATGATGTAGAACCCTAAGATGACAACAAGGGACCACTTGTGTTTTTCAGGACTGATTCTAGTCAATGCAAATGCATATACTAAGCCAGTGCCATGATGCCAACTTGTTTAGTATCTCAGATTGAATAAGACATGTTTTTTTTTGTTGTAAAGGAATACTCGTGCAGCACAAGTGAATACAAGCAAAGTTGAATGAAATATATGATTATTTTGTTCTTCAAGCCTAAATGGTAATAGGGAGTTGTGTACATTTCGTAAAACCAGTAATTCAAGTTTGGAAACAAAAATATGGGGAAAAAAAATAACAATCTTCCGAGCACAGGATGTTGTGACACTTAAAGAAATACTGGCACCTTGCACAGAGGAGTAGAAATTATGCAAGTGGGAGCTTCAATGATGTATATAAAGCACATATTTTTATGATTTACAATCAATTGATAAAACAAAGAGTTGTAGGACTTCAAGTACTTGGGGTCCACTATCCAGGAAAATGGGGAGAGTGTGGTAAAGAGGTGAAAAAGAGAGTCCAAGCAGGATGGAGTGGATGGAAAAAAGTTTCAGGAGTGATTTGAGGCAAAAGTGTGTCAGTAAAGGTCAAAGGAAAAGTTTACAAGACAGTGGTCAGACCAGCTACAGTATGTTGTATGGTCTGGAGACAGTGTCATTGACAAAAAGACAGGAGAAAGAACTGGAAGTGGCAGAAATGAAGATGTTAAGGTTCTACTTAGGAGTGACAAGGATGGATAAGATCAGGAATGAAATCATCAGAGGTACAGCACATGTTGAACAACTGGGAGATAAAGTTGGAGAGGTCAGACTGAGATGGTTTGGACATGTCCAGAGGAGGGACAGTGGTTATATTGGTATGTATGTAAGGATGTTAGAACTGCAGCTGTCAGGAAAAAGACAAAGAGGAATGGATGCAGTTAGAGAGGACACGGAGGTAGTTGAAGTGAGGACAGAGGATGTAGAGGAAAGAGTGAGGTGGAGGAGGATGACTCGCTGTGGAGACCCCTGAAGAGGGAAAAGCCAAAAGAAGATGAAGAAGAATCACTGGTAAAACATTTTCCCCTAAAGATATGTTTCTGTCAAGTAGATCACTAATGTTCACCTTTCAATAATGAAAACTCAAAATCTTTCTTTTGAGTTATCGCTTAATCCATTTCATAATTTATATTTATCCTTCGCATCGTCTTTATCTTGTGTCAGCATTTAAATGTTAAGAATGTGTTTGCATCTGTCTCGTCGCCACTTCACTTTGATTACTCTTCATCTGCTTTGTTCATTATTATGTAGCGTGCAGTCTCTAATACTTTAATGTGTTCAGATTTGTGGTTTGTAGCATACAGGCAGTAACATGATTATTTCCGACATTGTTATTAGTAGATAAGTCCAAAAAAGAAAGTTGTCACAACAGTCAGTTTGACAAAAGAAAAAGAAATGCAATCTTAACGCTTTTATGAAAAAAATAAAAATAATAATCGTACTGACTCTTCTCTACTATGCTAGAAGGCAGCATATTCTCATTTTTCTTTTGTGCGTCTCATTTTTGCGGGTGGAAAACGCTCACTAGGAGGCCATACGTCCTGACTCTGTGTGCTGTGTGGTGCACTCATCCATACAATTCCCATTAGACCAGTTTGTGGTCAGGGAGTATCGAACTTGACTCTGTGTTTCTTCTCACGCTCCACAACTCTAATGGTTGAGTGTTTATAAGTGTATGTTTGTAAAACATTCTTCAGTTGTGTATCAGATGGTTTTGAAAGTTGATTACAAAAATATTGTAACAACACCAACAACTGAAAAATAAACCTAGTCTCATGTGGATGCCTGTGTTACCACATTTCCTTTTGGCTTTACATTTCAAAAGTCACACAAACACATGCCATAAGCCTTTAGAACCATGCAAGCGTATGGAGTTTAATGCAAGGTGACATCTTTGTTGCTGTATTTAGAAGCACAATAGGAAATGACATCCCTGCTTTCACATTAAAGGAGATGAAGATGTTATTTGCAGAAAGGTCAAGCCTCCAAGCCCGAGGACAGGTTGTATAACTGCAGTAATTATTATGTAGCTGCTCAAGAATTAGAGGGAAGTTCATGTCAAATGTCAACAGCCGGGACATGGGCTGTTTGAATCCTCATCAATTGGTATTCAAAGGTCATTGTTGAGAAAGTTACCGGAGTAAAGTCATTTTTTAATACAAGATTATTATCTGTCAAATTTGTTTACAATTTTATTTGATTTACTGACACCAGTTTAAAGGTGTATTTCTTATACAAATACAATATGTGGAAAAACAAAAGATAAAATTACTCCATATAAGTGCCTCAACTCAAACTGCCTGATGCTAGCTAATAACTGAGGGAAAAAAAATCTATATACCGTACAGTTTTTTTTTCTTTCAGTTATTTATATTGTAGTTAAATGTGGATACACTACAATATATAGGTACATATTCATTTATTGGGCAGAAGGGTAGTATTTAAACTGTGGCACTTGAATGAAGTTGGGTGCATCTTAAGAAGATGCAACCTGGGCTTTTTGGAGAGCTGGAAGCAATGAATATAAAGTGCACAGAAATCAGCCGACGGCAACTGATTTCACATAATAGCCACTTCACAGGACACACCTCCTCATCATCTCAGTGAGAGCCTTTTCCAAAATCAATAGTTGGCTGACCATGCCTTTATTTTTTTTAAGTTACACACACAGACCAAAAGCTTTAGTCTCTTGTTGTGTCTCGGTAGCATACATGAGCACACACAGGCAAACCAACACTAGAACCATTATCTGAAAACCTCTGCTTTAAGAGCTTCCTGCATTTAGTAATAGCTTTTCGAAGATATTTTTAGTTGGTACTATTTTCAATTGGCCCTCTAAGGAATTATGTAAGAACCAGCACTATGGCAGAGCAAAGGGGTGAAACTTAAGAGTTATAGATATACAAAGAAAAAAAAAAATGCTGGGATAAATGCAATGATCACATAGACGGCTCAAAAAAGCTGTCAAGTTTCTTTCCTGCAACCACCACCCCAACCCTTGCTCTGTTTTTTGGGGGTTCTAAGTCAGAGTTGACATTTTATGGGAAAGGAAAACAAATAAAACAAATTGCTTCAGCTTCAGATCCAGGAGAATTTGCTGTAAGTGCACAGCTGTAATACAAATGGAATGCCATGGAGCTTGTTATTTTATTTATTTATGTATTTCAGTTTAAAATGCACCTGTTCACATTGCAAATCACTTGCGTTTACAGATGTCATACAATGATTTTATAACAGAAATCAATTGAACCAAGTGGCAATACTCTATACTATGTTGTAGGGGCGGCCGTGGTGTAGTGGTAATGGCAGTCGTCCCCCGATCGGAAGGTTGGAGGTTCGAATCCCGCGTCCGCCCACCATGTGTCGTTGTGTCCCTGGGCAAGACACTTAACCCCGAGTTGCTCCCGGTAGGTCTGGATGGCGCCTTGCAAGGCAGGCTACCACTACCAGTGTATGAATGTGTGTATGAATGGGTGGATGGCTGGTATTGTAAAGCGCTTTGGGGCTCCTCACAGGGGGCTGGAAAGCGCTATATAAATAAGCTCCATTTACCATTTACCATTATGTAATTTAGAATAGTGTGACAAAATCAGTGAACATTTTCCCATTTAAACTTTTTTTTAAATTGTAATATTATTAAAGCAAAAATGTAGAAACAATTACATATATGAAGGGACATTTTCAAGAAAGTTTTTTTTAAACAAACTATGTTGAAACAAGGTAAAAATTTGACTACAACGCTAGTTTTTTTTAACTACATGTATTATACTTATTTACATATATTTATTTACATGTGTTTACTGTTTACCCATTCACTAAAGAACTTGTTTCAGTGTTACAGCCAGAGCACTTACTACTCTTACACCAACTCCTACTCCTACTACTACTCCTACTATTACCACTACTACTAATAATAATAATAACAATCATCATCATCATATTTTGCAGAAAAAAATATTTTTTGTTTCTGTAATGATTCACGTTCATGATTCACGTTCATGTCAAGTCATGCTGTGTTTTTGGGGTTGTCCTGTCTCCTCTCCTCATCAGCGTGATTCAGCGCACCTGTCTGCTTCTTTTCGTTTCTTTTCTATATCTTTTGTCTTTTCTTTTGTCTTTTCTTTTCTTCTTTTCTGTTCCTTTTCTTTTGTCTTTTCTTTTTCTTTCCTTTTTCTTTTCTTTTTCTTTTGTCTTTTCTTTCTTTCTTTTCTTTTCTAATCTTTTTCTTTTCTTTACCTTTTCTTTACCTTTTCTTTTTCCTTTCTTTTTCTTTTCTTCTTTTATTTTTTCTTTTCCTTTTCTTTTCTTTTTCCTTTCTTTTCTTTTCCCTCTTTTTTTCTTTTCTTTTCCTTTTCTTTTGCTTTTCTTCTTTTCCTTTTCCTTTCTTTTCCTTTTCTTTATTTTCTTTTCCCTTTTCCTTTCTTTTCCTTTTCTTTTTCCTTTCTTTTCTTTTTTCTTTCTTTTCTCTTTTCTTTTTTGACACTCTTCATGTTCACGGATTCTCCCCTCTGCCTTGCCCTCAACGGATTATTTCTGCCCATCGGATATCTGGACCTCGACTCTCGCTCTGCCTACTGACACCGACTCTCGCTGAAACCCCACGGATAAGTACTGCCTCTTTGCCTCTCTGTGTATGACCCACGCCTGTATCTTGACCACGATCTGGACTCTTGGAGCTGTTGTTAATTATTGGAACCAAGCAGAAGAGGAGCCGTGCTCACGTGTCACGTGACCCTGCTGCACCTCCGACCCCCCCTCCCTCTGACGTCAGTGCAGCCTTTGCATCACCAACTGTGATTAAACTCTGCAGGTTAGTGATTTGAACTCCTCACGTTCTTTTAAACATCAAGTTTATCCCAGTCACCAACTTGTTCTCTCTCCCTGCAGAGTCTCAGCGGACGTTCCCCTTTTTCTGACAAGTGGCAGATAATAAACTTTTTTCGTTCACTCCTGTGTTGTGGTTGAATTTCCGGGTCCCCATTGTGAATCATTACAGCACAATCTGGCCACAATGGACCCGTCACACACACAGGAGTGGCGTTCAGGAGTTGAAACTGCAATAAATAGATTGGAAACAAATATGCAGGAAATGATGAATATATTAACTAAACCCTCCGCAGCTACGTCCACACCTCCTTCCCAGCACATGGAGGTCTCACCTCGTTGCCAAGCCTCCCCAAATCATGAACCACGCTTAACGCCTCCCGAGATGTTTAAAGGTGAGCCAAACCAATGTCGACCCTTTATCACCCAATGCGAGATTCACTTTGAATTACAGCCTTCCTCCTTCCCTACTGATCGGGCCAAGGTCGCCTATATTATCTCTCTACTTTCTGGCAAGCCTAAATTATGGGGAACAGCAGAGTGGCAGCGAGACTCCCCGATTTGCTACAACGTCAGAAACTTTGCCAAGGAGCTCATCAGGGTGTTTGACCCCATCCTGCCCCAGAGAGAAGCAGCAAGGGGCATATTCAGGTTGAAACAGGGCAAAAGGAGGGTGACTGAGTATATTGTGGATTTTCACACCTTGTCATCTGATTGTAGATGGAATGATGAAGCTCTTTGCGACGCTTTTCACCAGGGGCTCAGTGATGAGATCAAAGATGAACTCTCCACCCGAGATGCTCCCACTGACCTGGAGGAGTTAGAATCTCTCGCCACGAGGATTGACTTGAGGATTCAAGAACGGAGGCGAGAGAGGAACTTCACCAACCGACCTCTGTACAATGTGTCTGAGTCTAGACCCAGTCCCCAACCAGCATCAACATCCCCTCAGGTGGTCTCATCCCAGGTAACAGAACCCATGCAGATTGGAAGATCCCGGTTATCTGCTCAAGAGAGGGAGCGTAGACAAAGAAATGGGCTTTGCTTCTATTGTGGAGGAGTGGGCCATTTGCTGTCTCGATGTCCAGTAAAAGACCAGGCTCAGTAGGCAGGAGGTTCCTACTGAGTCAGAGAACCAAGTCCTCCATGTTGTCAGTACAGGCCACTCTCTTGAATAAAAATAAAAATAGTGAAAGAACAGTCTCTGTGTTTGTTGATTCAGGAGCTGATGCTGAATTTATGGACTTAGAATTTGCTAAAGCACACAATATTCAGATTCAACCGACTGTTAAAGAGCAGGAGGTCTTAGCCATTGATGGTCATCTTATTCATAAGATCACCCATGAGACTGTTCCAGTTAAGATGGTCATTGCAGGCAATCACCATGAAATTATTTCATTTTCAGTAATCAGATCCCCTGAAATCCCAGTTATTTTGGGGGCTTCATGGTTAAAGAGGCATAACCCACACATAATAATAATAATAATAATGAATTCCATTTATAATGCACTTTTCATTAATAAAAATCTCAAAGTGCATTGATTGGGTTAAAGGGCAGGTCCTAGGCTGGTCTCCGGAATGCCTTTCCACCTGTCTATTACGGGCTAATGTTTCTGACTCAACCCCAAACCAAGAAACCTTCCCTGACCTATCCAAGGTACCTCTCGAATACCACGACCTCAAGGAGGTGTTCAACAAACATCGTGCTACCTCTCTTCCCCCTCACAGACCTTATGACTGTGCCATTGACCTTCTTCCTGGTACTTTTCCCCCTAGGGGTCGTCTATACTCTTTGTCTGGACCAGAGGACCAAGCTATGAGGGATTATATCAATGACTCGCTCAGGGCAGGTATCATACGTCCTTCGTCTTCTCCAGCAGGTGCCGGCTTCTTTTTTGTGGGTAAGAAGGATGGGTCCTTAAGGCCGTGTATTGATTACAGAGGACTCAATGAAATCACATTAAAGAACCGTTATCCTCTTCCCCTCATGAACACTGCGTTTGAAGCCATTCAGGGTTCTACAATCTTCACTAAACTTGATCTCAGAAATGCATATCACTTAGTTCGAATAAGGGAGGGAGATGAGTGGAAGACTGCTTTTAACACCCCTACTGGTCATTATGAGTATTTGGTGATGCCCTTTGGGCTTACCAATGCACCTGCAGTGTTTCAGACCTTAGTAAATGATGTTCTTAGGGATATGATTGGACGATTTGTCTTTGTTTACCTGGATGACATTTTGATTTTTTCCAAGACCCAAGCTGTTCACAGAGAGCATGTTCGAGCTGTGCTTCTTCGACTCCTGCAGAATAATCTCTTCATCAAGGCAGAGAAATGTGAGTTCCATCTCTCCACTATTTCCTTTCTGGGTTTCACTATCTCTCCTAACAAGATCTCCATGGATCCATGTAAGGTAGAGGCCATCCAGAGTTGGCCCACCCCACAAAACATTAAACAGCTCCAAAGATTCCTAGGTTTTGCAAACTTTTACCGCCGGTTCATCAGGAATTACAGCTCTGTTGCTTCACCCCTTCATGCACTAACCTCTTCTAAGAAACCCTTTTGCTGGACTCCATCGGCCGATCAAGCCTTTTCCCATCTTAAGAAATTATTCACGGCTGCCCCCATCCTTCTCTCGCCTGACCCCTCTCGTCAATTCATTCTTGAGGTTGACGCATCAGGTTCTG
>JBBPBX010069300.1:5054-18896 GCA_038048925.1 Garcialebias charrua
TGTGATGTGTCACGTGACACTTTCTGATTGGGCGGTTTTTCGGCGGTGTTTAACAGATTTTTGGGCTGGAAAACCTGGATTCTATCTGGCAACACTGGAGCTGACCTGGCGGTCATTTATTCATTTATTTAGCCCATGGGGGGCTAGGGGTTTGCCCCCAGCCATGCAGCACACCTCGAGTAAAACCAGAATGTTTTATTACCTTGTTTGAATGAACTCTGTCTCGTTGAAACTGTGCACACACACTCTAGCGGTTTGGACTTGTTTCTTATATGATGAAGGACTACTGTTGCACAACTGTCAGTTTGGTTGAGCGGTTACGACACTTGACCGCCACGCAGGAGAGCGGAGATCGCGTCCCGTCAACGGCATCTTTTTTTCCCCCCTTTTTTTTAAAGCCTTTTGTTTCGGAGAAATCGGGGTGAGACTAGATATATACATCGACATAATAATACTTTATAATTGTTATTTTTACGTTTTAGTTCAATTTTTAGTGTAATATCGCTCCCAACGCGCAGCCGGCAGAAAACTGTGCACACACACACTCTCTCGCGGGGCGACAGTCTGTACCATCAAGCACCACTGATCGATATATTTTCAGATTAGCAACTTATTTATTTTAATAATACCTTTCACTTCATCAAAATCTAATCAAAACTCCAGCGTTCTAAAAGTAGGTGGTTGTATGTATTTCTTATACGATGAAGGACTGCTGTTGTTCAACTGAGCCGGTAGGTCAGTGAGTAAAACAACTGGTGTCGCACCCAAAGGACTGGGGTTCGCGTCCCGGCCATGGCATCTTTTTTTTTTTTTTTTTCGGAGAGATCGGGCTGCAGTTAGCTGCTGGCTTTTGAGGACAGTGTGGGTCCGGTCCGGTCAGAGGTTAGGTTGCCTCATATGGACAAATTAACTGGAAACACTCTTTGCGTTTGTCTGGATTGGATGTGCAGCCGTGGACCAAAGCGCTGCATGCAACTAGCAGGAGCTACGCGGGCTGTTTGTTACCGAAGGAGGAGGAAGAGCTCGGATTCGGGAGGGCATGATAATAGGAGCAGCTAATGGCGGCGCACACAAACAGCTTTCAGTAAGTTATCTTTTAAGCTAGCACTAACAGTAAGTAAAACGAGTAATAAAAAAAGGCTAATTTTAAAACAACAACAGATTTGAGATACTGGCAGTTACAGAGGGCGGAGACAGAGTTTTGACGGGCGTGGACTTCAGAGCTCATTATCATAAACAGCTCGTTTAGAACGGAAGTTAGAAATGGCAGAATTAAAAAGGGTATAATTTATTATCTAAGAATTATTTTTTGTATTAAATTGAATGAACGGGGTCTGGATAGCACACAGACATACCATAAAAATTTAAAAAACCAATATGTGGTCCCCTTTAACTCCCTATGTTTTGTTAATGATCAAAAATCAAATGCAAACACAAGTGTTACGTTGATGAGCAGCGTTTTACTCTGAACGCAGACAAGCCAAACTGACGAATCCATAAAAACAAAAGAAACTAAAACGATCCAGGGACGTTAAAGCTTGATCCCCAACTGCACGTTCAGGCCCGAACACAAACCTCACAGAGTAAACTAATAATATGTGGGTGCTCTAAACCACATATGTCAAACTTAAGGCCCGGGGGCCAAATGTGGCCCTCGTTGACATCTTATCTGGCCCCCAAGATGATATTTTAAATGTAAAATACTTTTTTCACTTGATTTTTTTCAGTAATCTTTGATTATGATGTCAAAAGTGCAACAGAGAACATCAAATGAGACCAATCAAACTCTTTTTGAGGAACCTGCAACCAAGACAAGATGTTGGGTATTTAACTTTAGTTAATGTAGATTCTGAAACTGGCCCTTAGTTTGAAAAAGGTTTTCATTTTGGCCCCTTTTGTAAGTGGGTTTGACATACCTGCTTAAACTGTGAGTTCATGAGGACTCAACAGACCACTATCACATTTTTTTTACTACAAGAAATCAAGAAAGTTGTGCACACAATAATCGCTACGAATGCATTTAACCAAAAATGCTGATAACTACAAACTTGCTTTAAATACAGAAAATCTGTTGTCCTACCTATTAATTTGGACTCAAGCGTCTCAAAACCTATTTCTCCTTTATGCAGTTATTTAGACTTCATGCACAGTCATGTTTAGTGGAGCAAGACAGGGTCACAACAAACTACTGTATGGGCAAGTTCTGCAGCAGGGTCTGTAAATAGGTACGCTTAAAAGAATGAAGTATCATGTCATCAGGTGTGCATCAGAGCTGATGTGCACTCAGTGTTTGATAGTTTGATGGTCCTGAGGCCTGATGCTCTGAAGGGTGTGAGCAAAAAACAGATTGTATGGAATGATGAGCAGGAGACAAATGGCTACAAGAAAACATCTGAAGACAAAGACATAGTAGCTTTATTAAAGTCAAAAGTCAAAGTCAACTTTATTGTCAGAACTGCAATACTGTATGTACAGGACATACACAGGATTGAAATTGCGTTTCTCTCAGTCCCTCGGTGCAACAGTAACCATCTAAACACTAAACACTAAAACATTTAATAAACATAAGCATAAAATAGTAAAAGTGTAACACTGTCCTGAGTTTTTTCATAGTAGTATAAAAGTATGAAAATTTACACCAACACTGAAACACCAAACACCCAATGAACATAAGCATAAAATGAAATAATAAAAGTGTAATACTGTCCTGAGTTTTTGCATAGTAGTATAAAAGTATGAAAATTTACACCAACACTAAAACACTAAACATTTAATGAACATAAGCATAAAATGAAATAATAAAAGTGTAATACTGTCCTGAGTTTTTGCATAGTAGTATAAAAGTATGAAAATTTACACCAACACTAAAACACTAAACATTTAATGAACATAAGCATAAAATGAAATAATAAAAGTGTAACACTGTCCTGAGTTTTTGCATAGTAGTATAAAAGTATGAAAATTTACACCAACACTAAAACACTAAACATTTAATGAACATAAGCATAAAATGAAATAATAAAAGTGTAATACTGTCCTGAGTTTTTGCATAGTAGTATAAAAGTATGAAAATTTACACCAACACTAAAACACTAAACATTTAATGAACATAAGCATAAAATGAAATAATAAAAGTGTAATACTGTCCTGAGTTTTTGCATAGTAGTATAAAAAGTATAAAAAGTATATCTATAAAATAAACTGAAGGTTCTAGCATTGACATTTGCAAAGAGTGGCACAGCAGCATATAAGTTAATGTACACAGTATATGTATGAGGTAGTTGATGTTGGTATAGAGGCAAAGTGGCATATGCAGTAAGGCACATTTGGCATCCTTAGATAAGGCTAGTCAGAGAATGCTGTATATGTATCAGCAGTAGTGTAGATAAAAGTAGTGTAAATGTAAACAGTAGTAATAAATGTAAAGCAGTAGTAATAAATGTAAACCGTATTAATAAATGTAAACAGTGAATGTAAACAGTAGTATGACTATAGGCAGTAATGTAATACAAACATTGATGTTTATTCATTCATTTTTAAAAGAACAATACAAGACAGTTTCATCAGATACAAGATTACAAGTAGGATAAAATGAAGGGAGCAGAAAGAAGATGAAATCTTATTATATCTGCCCCTATTTCACAGTTTGTTCAACCAATGATAACTTTCAAGCAACATCACAGAATGAATAGTTCTACCTATTTTCCTAACTGTAATACACAAACTACATCACAAAATGAATAATTCTACTTAATTTTCCTAACTGAAATACATAAACTACTGTAGATCACAAAATGAATAATTCTACTTAATATTTCTAACTGTAATACACAAACTACATCACCCATAATTCTAATTAATTTTCTAATTCTAATTTTTTTATTTATTTTTTTATTTTATTTTATTTTTTTATAATTTTATTTAATTTTCCTATTTTTTTTTTTAATTAATTTTCCTAACTGTAATACACAAACTAGATCATAAAATGAATAATTCTACTTAATTCTACTTAATTTTTCTAATTGAAATACACAAACTAAAAGATGGCACAACATCAAGATGTTCACAAAATGAATAATTCTACTTAATTTTCCTAATTGTAATACACAAATTCATCACAAAAATGAATAATTCTACTTAATTTTTCTAACTGTAATACACAAACTGCTTCATAAAATGAATAACTCTACTTAATTTTTCTAACTGTAATACACAAACGTACCGTACATCATAAGTACAACATAATTGTAATACACAAACACGCAAGATTACATCATATATAGTTTTTGAGCAAGTCCTTTTTGACCTTTTTCTTAAATGTATACATTGATTTTTCATTTTTAACATCACTCTCCAGAGCATTCCACAATCGAATTCCCTGAATTGAGGTAGACCGTCCTTTTAAGCTGGTTCTGAATTGTGGTTTGATGAATATCTCTGTCCCTTTGAGATTGTAATAACTTTGTCTTTTTATAAAATTTCTTTGGATATTTAAAGGTAATGTGTTATTATGAGCCCTATACATAATTGATAAAATACTATATTCTACCAATTCCTGGAATTTCAATAAGTTTAGTTGAATAAACAAGGTGTTTGAAGGGTGAGTGAAATGTTTTCTGGTGATTACTCTTACAGCTCTCTTTTGTAAAATAAAAACAGGCTTTGTAATAGTTTTGCATGCTTTTCCCCAAACCTCAATACAATAGATTAAATGTGGAGCAATGATTGTGTTATACAACATATGTAAAGCTTTATCAATTAAAAAATCCCTGACTTTATACAGTACTGCAATTGCTCTAGCTAGTTTTTTTTTAATAGAATTTACATGATGTTTCCATGTCAGTTTGTCATCAATGATAACACCCAGAAACTTCACTTCACTCACTTTACAGATCACAACATCTTCAATTTCAAATGGATCGTCATCAACAATTCCCTTTTTGTTACTGAAAATCATGTAGTTAGTTTTATCTAAATTCAAAGATAATTTGTTTAATTTAAACCAAGTTTGTATTTTTATAAATTCTGTTTTCATCATATCCAAAATCTGTTTTATGTCATTACCCGAACTGAAAAAAGTGGTGTCATCGGCAAAAAGAACACATTTAAGTAGTGCTGACACATTTACCAAGTCATTCACATATAAAATAAACAACTTTGGTCCAAGCACAGAACCCTGAGGAACTCCACAAGTGATATCACGGAGGTCAGATCTAACATCATTAATTTGCACAAACTGTTTCCTGTCCTTCAAATAGCTAGATACCCACTGTAATGCTGGTCCTCTAATACCATATTTATTTAGTTTTTCAAGGAGAATGGTGTGGTCAATGGTATCAAATGCTTTTTTTAGATCAACAAAAACACTAACACAGTACTGTTTATGATCGACAGCATTAGTTATTTGTTCCATTAAATCCATGAGAGCCATTGACGTAGAGTTTTTTTCTCTAAACCCATATTGACTGCTACTTAAAATGTTTTGTTTATCAATAAATTGATCCAATCTGGACACAAATAGTTTTTCTAGAATCTTTGAGAACTGTGGTAATAAGGATATTGGCCTATAATTATTGAATACACATTTATCACCATTTTTAAAAAGAGGAATTACCTTTGCTACTTTCATGTTATCTGGAAATATTCCTGTTGAAAAAGATAAATTGCATATATATGTAAACGGTTCAATAACATAACTTATTATTTCCTTTACGAACATCATATCCATGTCCACCCAGTCTTTTGATCTCTTGTCTGAGAGATTTTTTACCATTTTCATAATTTCCTCTTTGTTAGTTCCACTAAGAAAAATACTGTTTGTGCAACTTTTAATTGAATGACACACCTTATTATCTACTTTTGGTATTTTAGCTGCAAGGCTTGATCCAATATTTACAAAATATTGATTAAATTCATTTACGATATTATTCTCATCATGTATTTCTTTGTCATCTTTCACAAAATATTTTGCAATGTTTGTTTTTGCTTTATGACTTTTTAGAACATCATTTATTACTCGCCATGTTGTTTTAGTGTCACCATTGCTCTTGTTTAATAAATCACTATAGTATTCTTTCTTGCATCTTCTTATAATCATTACCAATTTATTTTTATATTTTTTATATTTTTCTTCAGCTTGTTGTGTTCTCGTTTTTAAGAAACATAAATACAAGTTATTTTTTTTTACAAGCATTTCTCAACCCTTTAGTCATCCAAGGTTGGTCAACAATATTTCTTTTTCTACGATTTCTTTGCACACAATTCTTTTCATACAGAGCTTCTAAAATGTTCATAAATTCATCATATGATCTGTTAACATCATCAATATACACGTCCTTCCAGTTTTGCTTCTGTAAATCATCTTTTAATTGATCCATAGCTTTTTTTGATGTGTTTATTATTTTTTTCTTAATTGTAACTTCTTTTGTAATGTTTTGATCATTTCTGTAGATAGTGAAAACTGGTAAATGATCACTTAAATCAGTTGTTAAGATACCACCTGTCATATCCCCATTTGTTATATTTGTGAAAATGTTGTCAATTATCGTAGCACTATGAGTTGTAATTCTTGTTGGTTTTGATATTAACGGATAAAGATTTAAACTATACATTGAATTTAGAAATGTGCTGATGTTATTTGAATCCGTTTTATTTCCCAGGTCGATATTAAAGTCTCCGCACAAGAAAACTTTTTTATTTAAACTCTTTTCCAGTAGTTGTATGATTTTATCGGTGAATATTTCTATATTTGATCCTGGTGATCGATATACACAACTTATGGATATGTTTTTAGCATTTTCGTTTAATATTTCTATTGTTATTATTTCCATAAGATTGTCAACAATTATTGACATTTCTTTAATTATTCTACACTTTATTTCATTTTTGACAAATAGAGCTACTCCACCGCCTTTTTTATTGTTTCTGTTTAAATGATATAATTCATATCCTTCGATGTGAACATTATTTTTGTTTTCATCATTAAGCCATGTCTCTGACAGTGCTATTAATGTAAAAGTTCTGTTTAACTGTTTTAAATATTCTGTTATTTTGGATTTGAACATTAGTGCAAATAGGAGAAGTAGTGCAAACTGAATGAGCGCATGACCGAGAGTTTTAGGTGAGCTCAGGAAGAAGAAAAGAGTGCAAACAACTACAGTAATGTATGACCATTTATTTTTGCGCTTCAGAGTTGGTGTATGATGACGTGTTCACAGTCTGGGAAACCATCTGGGCAGCCAAGCATGTCTCCTCGAGTCACTTTGTCCTCTTCATCGCCCTGGCACTGGTGGAGATGTACAGAGACATCATCCTGGAGAACAACATGGACTTCACCGACATCATTAAGTTCTTCAATGGTAAACACATCACCTGACTGCTGACTGCACATGCACAAACAGTGAACAATAATCCGTTGCAAAAGGTGAAGAAGCTTTGCAGCAACTGCAAAGAGCATGTGTGTGTGTGTAATAACATAAATTTAGCAACTTTATAATAATAATAATAATAATAATAATAATGTATTTTCCTGTCATCTGCGTATGTTTCCCATACACAGACGAAATTCGTCTCTGCATTTAACCCAACCACCTACCAGGTGGTGCAGTGAGCAGCCCGAAAGCGCCCGGGGAGCTGGAGAAATAGGTGTGCACTCATAGACACCCCAAGCTGGGTAGTGGCCGGTGCGCGAACCCGCGTCCTTCGGGTCCCAAGTCAAAAGCCCTGCCACCACTAAAAACAAACATTAAAGCATTGTGTAATGATACATTTCAGTGCTTTTCCACATGCAAGTAGCTTGAGTTTGATCAAGTCTGGAAAAAGGCCAAAAAATTAAATGTCATCACGGTTTTTATAGTTTAAGAGTCTACAGTCTTACTGTAAAATGCTGCAGAGCAAAAATCTAGTGATGGAAAACAACTCTGAGAAAGAATGCAAGTTAGACGGTTTTACAACTCTGCTTTAAAAAAAATTAATTATTTCTAAATATAAATATATTTTTTACAAATTTTGTTCAACTCATTCACAATAAACCCACATAAAATTAGTTTGAGGTCAGTAAGCACAAGCAGAATTAATACTTAAGGTGCACCTGATTCTAAGGCTCTCTTATTTTTGAGAAAATTAAAGGATTTTAACTGCGCCTTATAGTCTGAAAAATACGGTAATCGTGTTTTTTAACTCATATTTTGCGCTGACACGGTCCAATTAATTTCAGCAATGTTCAATTTCATTTCACATAATTGCTCAACAGGAAACTGTGTTTAGATTTCATTTAAATTCACTAAAGCCTGCCTCAGATAAGGTGGAACAGAGCAGCCAGGTGTCATTGGAGGGTAAAAACATCCACATTGATGTTTATCACTGCAAGACGTTCAATTACACAATATATAGTCCGTCTCACTCACACTGCTGTCCAGTTTAGTGCAGCGTCTCCAGGTTTTCACGGCTGTCTGAAGAACAAATAAATAGTGTTTGTGTTTTGGTCGAACAGAGCTGAGACACGTGGGATGTGCATTTTGTATTCTCTGACTAATCTAACTCTGCAGGTTTCTATCAGGAGCAAAACTTTTCAGTCCAAGAAGATTTTCAATTAAAAAATAGCAAAGAAAGGCTCATTCTGTGAAGAATCCTCATAAAAATGTCTGCTGCATACTTTATTTTTTTTGCTGTGTGAACTTCTAACATGTAGATGAGAGTTGACTGGACCACTGTTTGCTTTCTGCGCTCTGATGTTTTTGGATCAAGCTGAAGGAAGAAGTTTCTTGCAGGAGGGCTCTCAGCTTTCATTCTGGTGTGACAAACTTCCAATTGTCTCTTATCTGTCAAGGCCAAGGTTATATTTTAACAAGCTTGCAGCTGTTATTGAATGCATTTGTTTTTCCTGTGCAAATTTCAGAATGCCACCTGGAAGTTAAACTCTTCCAGTTTAAATCGAAAGTTATCTGATTTTCAGCTCTTTATTCAAAGTGATTCATTGTTGATGTGTGTCTCTGTGTGCAATCAAACGTGCAAACTTTTAACTGGAACAGGGTTCGCTCAGTTTTAATAACGTGTGAAAATCTCAATTTATCAGAGTGAACCATAGCAGCTGCAGCTGGCAAACATCTGTTTCAGTGCAGTACTCTTGCATTTATCATTATTATTTTTTATGTCTTTCAGAAATGGCTGAGCACCACAACATGAAACAGACTTTAACTCTGGCCAGAGACCTGGTGTGCAAGGTGCAGCTGCTGATAGAGAACAAGTGATGGATGCTTTCCGTCCTCTCTTCCTTCTGTGTAAAATGTAAATGGCTGTACTGTAGTAGCACAAGAGTAAAGTACACCCATCTCACACATCAACCCTACACAAAGCCTTTTACAATTTGCTGCTATGAGCCTTACTGCCTGCATCCTCGCCCACGTGACGAGAAGAGGGACCGCGAGCTCACTTCATATCTGAAGAAGTCGCACAGTTCAAGCCAAAACACACCGAATCCCAACAGAGGCTATATTTATGAGAAAGATAGATTGTTATAAATTATTTTAATACCTGACAAGTTTAAAAAGTCCTATACCTTCCTTTTCTTGTCCCTTGATGAAAGAAAAGCAAACGTCAGCAGGTTTTTAATGTTCTTTACGCACAACATTTCAGGAATCAAACTTCCCACAGGCTGAAACGTAAAACAAACTCCATGCACCCGCTCCAGATGTTGAACAATGAAGTGTCTTTTTATTGATTTAACAACCAACAGTGTTTTACAGCGTTCATGAACTGCCTTGCCTGCCTAATAGGATGTCTCATTCTATAACAATTGTTGTGTCCTCCAAGAAAAAGGTGTTTAGATTATGGCAGGACTTGTACATTTACAGTATAGCCCTAATGATGTCTGGGCATAAGTAATATCTTTAAACAAGCTTAATTTCATGATCTTCGCCAGTTGTTTTGCGTTATGAAGTGAACATCTGTATAATTTGTTATTTGTGCAGCTTCCTCACTTTGATTTGTGTCTCTGCTTGTTAAGCTAATATACAATAATGAGCGAGGACAGAGCAGCCGTTTAGTTAGATTATATAAACTCTACAAAGAAAAAGTTTTCGTAGACAGGCTGTACATTTTGATCTAAGTTCCCGACACTCATTCCTGTCATTCAGAGCCTGAAACTTCAATGAACTGTTCTTCAAGTGTTGTTTGATGAATGTCGTAAGTTTAATTGCATTTATTAAAAGTGTTTCTTTGTGAATGCTAACTGCTGTCAGATAACCTATTTAAAATCTACTGTAACCTTTTTATGACAAATTATTTGTTTATTTATTCTTTCATTTTCTCTTTTTGGATTCTGTTTTCATTGTAAAGCTGATATTTTTTTATTTTGTGCCCATATGTGCAACATGTGCATTATAAAACAATTTGGTTCTCAACAAGCAGTTCATATACAGTACATAATATATATTAAGTGGTGTATGTTTTTATAATAAAAAATAAAAATGGAATCATTATTTTTCCAAAACGTATTGTGGAATTTATTCAGTGCAGTTAAAGGTGCAAATGGCAAAGACACATTATTGTTCTCATATTGTTAATGTGTTTTAAATTAAAAATGTATAACCAAAGCTTGTAAATGTACTGTATGCCAGCTACTTCATGCTTCATTTATTTACTGGTATGAAAAGAGTTGAAGTGACGGAAAATATGACAAAAGGTCAACCCACCTGCACAGACTACATACAATATAATGAGACTCAAACTTCTATAAGTGCTTTGTTTACACTGAGTGTAGACCCACATCTTAGAATTGCATTCAAGATATCTGGAAATCTGCAGTAAACGTCATCACACTGGTTCATAGATTTGATCACAATTTTTTATGTTGGGTGTTAATTTTTGCGTACCTTTAATCAAACAGAGACTAAAGGAATACAACTGTAGACAGCTGGTAAAAATCAACACAACAATTAGAACAAATCAAACAATTCAGGGTAAAGCTTTGGCTTTCTATATTTGGCAGACATGTTTTTGCATTCTTAACATTTCTGTTTTTGTATAACAAATCTGTTGCTCAATTATCTGCAAATACAGCACTTCAAAAAATAGAACATGATTCTAAGAATGATTATGATACACATGATTCCTTTATTTTTTTATGTAATCATATATTATATAAATCATTATAAAGATGTCAGGTGTCATAGTTCACCTATTTTGTAAGATTCATTTTGAGTGAAAATTTAAAACGATTTATATACAACAACAAAAAACAACTACGCCCGAACAGGGACTTGAACCCTGGACCCTCAGATTAAAAGTCTGCTCTACCGACAAAAAAAAAAAAAAACTTTGCCCGAACAGGCTCCGTAGGGGACTTGATGAACCCTGGACCCTCACATTAAAAATCTGATGCTCTACCGACAAAAACATTTAAAAAAACTACGCCCGAACAGGGACTTGAACCCTGGACCCTCCGATTAAAAGTCTGCTCTACCGACAAAAAAAAAAAAAAGCTTCGCCCGAACAGGGACTTGAACCCTGGACCCTCAGATTAAAAGTCTGATGCTCTACCGACTGAGCTATCCGGGCGCTCTAGAACCAGAAGGTGTCATTATCATTTTTAAAGAGCTACACTGACTGAATATCTGCGTTTGACTTGGTTTTGATTCCAGGCCACCAAACTTTACTGTCTGTTTCCCTGACTCATTTAGCTAGACGCTTATTTATGTTTTATGGATATTGAAACATTATGGCGGCGGTATGCTAAACTTTGCACGCTTTTGATTGGTTTCAGTACGGCAGAATCCGATGTTTTCTTTGTTTATGTTTACAGTTTATAATGCTTTGTAAAATATGCGTATTATCTAACAATATTCAGAAAAAGAAAAAAAAATTATCAAACGTCATGTTTCCTGGTTGGACGTTTTTGGACGTTTCAGGGAACCCGGAAGTGCTAACTTCACGACGTGAAGCTTCAAGCTAGTAGCTTGGTTTATGAGACTGACCTTCTCGGTAGGAAGGTTGATTAAAATGTGTTTTTTCTTTCATATCGGACAGAGCTAGTAGAGTAAATATGCTCCGAATGTCCTCGTTGCTCTTAGTTTCAGTAAAAGCTTCCCAGCCTTCATGTAAGAAGGGTTTATGCTTATTAAGAAACAGAAGAATCAGCATCAGATGCGTTCAAGGACCTGATGTAGCTCGACAGTTCAGCTCTGAGTCACATAACTCGAAGGTAAGACAAATATGTTGCAGTTTCAGTACATCAGGAATAAAAGCTAATATACAGCTGATTACACTACCCGTGTATTTTTTCTACAGGTGCCCAGGGCTCCCACATGGAAACCAGTACCAGAAGAGCAGCTTCCCCCAGTAAAATCCTCATAACTGTTTAGTCCATTTTTCAGGAGGCTTGTCCTGCATAGGTTCCAAACTTGAGTGGTCCAAAACCTAGACCTAAACAGTCCACACACTGAAGCATGCTACTTCTTTGCTTTTACCAAATTCAGCTTTTAATTGCAGCACTTTGCTGACAAAAACATTGAATAAATTTTAATAATATGTATACTTCACAGTGACTTAGAAATAAACAATATTGTTGTAATATTTGGAAAATGAGGAATGTGGTAAAGAGGTGAAAAAGAGAGTCCAGGCAGGATGGAGTGGATGGAGAAAAGTTTCAGAAGTGATTTGTGACAAAAGGGTTTCAGCAAACATTAAAGGAATTAATTTTTACAAGACAGTGGTGAGACCAGCTATGGAGACAGTGGCATTGACAAAAAAGGACAAAGAACTGGAAGTAGCAGAAATGAAGATGCTGAGGTTCTCCTTAGGAGTGACAAGGATGGATACGATCAGGAATGAGATAATCAGAGGTCCAGCACATGTTGAACAACTGGGAGATAAAGTTAGGGAGGCCAGACTGAGATGGTTTGGACATTGGGTATATTGGTAGAAGGATGTTAGAAATGCAGCTGCCAGGAAAAAGACAAAGAGGAGATATACAGTATGGATGCAGTTAGAGGACAAGGAGGTGCTGTGGTGACCCCTGAAGAGGGAAAGCTAAAAAAAAGAAGAAGATTGTAATGTTTATTGGTTGGGTTGATGTTACTTTACTGGGGTGTGTCCTTAAGTTGTTGGTTTTGTCTCTGCATCACAGTGCCAATTTTATAAAATGAACATTGAAATAGCACAACAGCAGAGATCACAGAGCTTGACTAATAGAGTAATTATTTGTATTTCACTTATTGTGCATCTTGGATTACGTTTTCTCTGGCAACAAGCACATTTTACAAGTAACTTTTAGCAGTGATGGTTGAGAGAAGCTTTCACACACACAACTCTAATAAATGCAGTGTTGATTTCACAGCCTGCGCCTGTTTGGAAAAGGCCATCCGGTTTGCGGATCAGCTTCTCGTGGTCGACACGTCAGGAGTTGAACCGATGGATTCAGTTCTGGAGGACAGGTAGTTCTGAGTAACGCTAGAAGTTAGCATTATAAATTAAAACGCCATATTTATATTTTCTTCTGATGTGATTGGGTTTTATCCACACAGAGCTTTATATCTGAGGGACGACACAGCGATGGAAGGCGACTGTGCTCAGGAGCTGCTTAAACTTGCCAAACACACAGTTGAAGAATATTTTGTTGCACCACCAGGTACAACAGAAACTTCAATACAGTACATTTATCTGTTCTGTTTTTAAAATGATCAGATAACTTGTTAACAAAACTTGGTGCACTTTTTTTCTTTTCTTACCGGTAGTTTGTTTGCAGCTACAGGATAATTACTAGCACTTTTTTTTCCTTCTAATTCTTGTGCACAGGAAATATTCCTCTACCCAAGAGGGAGGAGAGGACTGCCATGCTGAAACACT
>JBBPBX010069301.1:0-18896 GCA_038048925.1 Garcialebias charrua
CAACTTAACTTTGGCACACAAAAAAAGTATCAATTTTAAGAATTTAATTTTTTTCATCTATTTTATATTTCCAAGTGATGTTCTGTGCACTGTGAGACTAATCTTGAACCCACCAACTGTTTTTAGTGTTAAATATTTCACGGTGATGTGTTTTGTACAGGAAAAGGAGTGATCTGATGGAGAGCATTAAAACCTACAAACCCACAATTGGTTCTGTGTCCCAGGCTCGGGTTTTAATGATTGGACCGGTTGGAGCTGGAAAGTCCAGCTTCTTTAACTCCATCAACTCCATCTTCAAAGGTCACGTCACCAGCCAGGCCATATCTGGCAGCTCCGCCACCAGCCTCACCACACAGGTCTGTTTCTGACTGCCACATTTTCAGTTTCATCATCTCTGTGTGGTCTCTACTCACCCCCTCTTTACAACAACAGTTTCGAACTTATTCTCTGAAAGCTGGACGTGAAGGCAAACCTCTGCCAATCATCCTGTGTGATACCATGGGACTGGAGGAAGGCAAAGGGGCGGGGCTTGATATAGAGGACATCAGTAGCATCCTTCGAGGCCACCTGCCTGACCTTTACCAGGTATATTTAATTCATTTTCAGCAGAATGAGCTGTGTGAAACAAAGATTTGGCTCTAGTCATCTCAAACTCCCTTCTTTCTCTTCAAACATCAGTTCAACCCCGCTGTTCCTCTGCACTCAGAGGCTCACGGCTATCGGAAGTCTCCAGGTCTCAAGGACAAGATCCACTGTGTGGCTTACGTCATTGATGCTTGCAAGATCTCCATAATGCCCACAAAGCTGGAGGAGAAGCTGGAAGCTATCCGCAGGAAGGTCAACCTGCTGGGTCAGTAGAGTTCTCCTTCACTCATCTACAGGTGCTGGTCATAAAATTAGAATATAATGAAAAAGTTGATTTATTTCAGTATTTTCATTCAAAAAGTGAAACTTGTATGTTACATTCATTCATTACACACAGATTGATATATTTCATATGTTTATATTTTATAATGTTGATGAGTAAAACTGACAACTAATGAAAACTCCAAATTCAGTATCTCAGAAAATTAGAATATTGTGAACAGATTCAGGTGCCACACTCTAATCAGCTAATTAACTCAAAACACCAGCAAAGGCCTTTAAATGGTCTCAGTCTACAAACCGGATTCCAAAAAAGTTGGGACACTAAACAAATTGTGAATAAAAACTGAATGCAATGATGTGGAGATGGCAAATGTCAATATTTTATTCATAATAGAACATAGATGACAGATCAAAAATTTAATCTGAGTAAATGTATCATTTTAAAGGAAAAATGTTGATTGAAAATTTCACAGTGTCAACAAATCCCAAAAAAGTTGGGACAAGTAGCAATAAGTTGCTGGAAAAAGGAAATTGAGCATATAATGAACAGCTGGAAGACCAATTAACACTAATTAGGTCAATTGACAACATGATTGGGTATAAAAAGAGCTTCTCAGAGTGTCAGTGTCTCTCAGAAGCCAAGATGGTAAGAGGATCACCAATTCCACCATTGTTGCGCAGAAAGATAGTGCAGCAATACCAGAATGGTGTTACCCAGCGTAAAATAGCAAAGACTTTTAAGTTATCATCATCAACCGTGCATAACATCATCAAAAGATTCAGAGAATCTGGAACAATCGCTGTGCGTAAGGGTCAAGGCCGTAAAACTCTACTGGATGCTCGTGATCTCCGGGCCCTTAAACGTCACTGCACCTCAAACAGGAATGCCACTGTCAAGGAAATAACAGAATGGGCTCAGGAATACTTCCAGAAAGCATTGTCAGTGAACACAATCCACCGTGCCATCCGCCGTTGCCAGCTGAAACTCTACAGTGCAAAGAGGAAGCCATTTCTAAGCAAGCTCCACAAGCTCAGACATTTGCACTGGGCCAGGGGTCATTTAAAATGGAGTGTGGCAAAATGGAAGACTGTTCTGTGGTCAGATGAGTCACGATTTGAAGTTCTTTATGGAACACTGGGACGCCATGTCATCCGGACCAGAGAGGACAAGGATAGCCCAAGTTGTTATCAACGCTCCGTTCAGAAGCCTGCATCACTGATGGTATGGGGTTGCATGAGCGCTTGTGGCATGGGCAGCTTGCATGTCTGGAAAGGCACCATTAATGCAGAGAACTATGTTCAGGTTCTAGAATAACATATGCTCCTATATGTCCAAGACTGTGGAATGAGTTGCCACTGAGTGTCAGGCAGGCTCCCTCACTCACAGTATTTAAGTCTCGCTTGAAAACCCACTTGCCTTTAACACATTGTGATTTGTTTTGATCCTCTCTGTAATATACACTGTTGTTCACCATTTTAGTTAGTTTCTGTTTCTATTTCTATCTATATTTTGTTTTTTGTTTTCCTGTCTGCTTTGCTTGTTTGTTTAATAATAATAATAATAATAATGAATTCAGTTTATAACACACTTTTTATTAATGAAAATCTCAAAGTGCTACAAGGTGCAACAGAATTAAATGTCAATAAAACAAATAATAAAACAATTAAAATCAATAACAGTATCAGCTAAGATCAAAAGTAGAATCATGAGGAGGTAGAGTATGCTCGGTTGAAAAGAAAGGTCTTCAAGCCGCTCTTAAAGTCAACCACAGACTGTGGGGCTCTCAGACAGTCAGGAAGAGAGTTCCACAGGCGGGGGGCAGCCACACTGAAAGCCCGGTCTCCCATGGTCCTTAATTTGGTTCTCGGAATGTGAAGGAGATTACTGTTCTGTGACCGCAGCGAACGGGTGGATGAGTATGGAATAAGAATATCCTTCAGATAATCTGGTGAAGTTCCGTGTAAGCATTGATGTGTAATGAGAGCAGTTTTGTACTGAATTCTGTAGGCGACAGGAAGCCAATGAAGGTTATGGAGAATGGGCGTAATATGTTCAAATTTACGAACTCTCAACAAGATCCTTGCTGCACTGTTTTGAATATATTGAAGTTTCTGAAGGTTTTTGCCAGGGATTCCAATAAACAGGGAGTTGCAGTAGTCGAGCCTGGAGGAGACAAAAGCATGGACGAGCTTCTCAGCATCGGAAAAAGTTAGGGATGGGCGAAGTCTGGAGATGTTTCGAAGATGGAAGAAGCAAGTTTTAAACAGATGCTTAATGTGATTTTCAAATGTAAGATTGGAGTCCATTTTTATTCCAAGATTAGTAACAGAGGTGGAGAGGGGGATGTCTTGTCCAGAAAAGGAAAGTGTTGTTATAGGAGATGTTTGTACCTGGTGAGGGGTGCCAATCAGTATGGCCTCAGTCTTGGAGCAGTTTAATTGAAGAAAGTTCTGATTCATCCATGCCCTAATTGCCTCCAGGCAGGCAGAGAGGGCAGTGAGTGAAGATGGAGATGACAAGGTGGAAGATGAGGATGCTCCAGTCCTGATGTAAAGCTGTGTATCGTCGGCATAACAGTGAAAAGAAATGTTGAACTGATTAATAATTTGACCTAAAGGCAGCATGTAAAGGGAAAACAGCAGGGGCCCCAGAACCGACCCCTGAGGGACACCACAGGAGACACAGACTGTCTGGGACGTGGCGTTGCCAAGACTAACACATTCCAGCCTATTGGAGAGGAAAGATTTGAACCAGTCCAGGACTGTGTCGCAGAGACCGACCTCCACATGAAGACGGTGGAGGAGGATACTATGGTCCACAGTGTCGAAGGCTGCAGTGAGGTCAAGGAGGACAAGGATGGAGGGAGAGCCAGTGTCAGCAGCCAAGAGGACATCATTGGTAACTCTCAGCAATGCAGTCTCTGTACTGTGAGCTGCCCTGAATCCAGACTGGAACTTCTCATACAGGGAGTGTTGTTGTAGGTGATCCTGCAGCTGAGCAGCAACAGCTTTTTCCAGCACTTTAGACAGAAAAGGGAGGTGTGAAATTGGGCGGTAATTAGAAAAAATGTCACATTCCAGCCTATTGGAGAGGAAAGATTTGAACCAGTCCAGGACGGTGTCGCAGAGACCGACCTCTACATGAAGACGGTGGAGGAGGATACTATGGTCCACAGTGTCGAAGGCTGCAGTGAGGTCAAGGAGGACAAGGATGGAGGGAGAGCCAGTGTCAGCAGCCAAGAGGACATCATTGGTAACTCTCAGCAATGCAGTCTCTGTACTGTGAGCTGCCCTGAATCCAGACTGGAACTTCTCATACAGGGAGTGTTGTTGTAGGTGGTCCTGCAGCTGAGCAGCAACAGCTTTTTCCAGCACTTTAGACAGAAAAGGGAGGTGTGAAATTGGGCGGTAATTAGAAAAAATGTCGGGATCCAAATTAGATTTTTTCAGAAGAGGCCTAATGATGGCAGTTTTTAGAGGCAGTGGAACATGACCAGATTGTAGAGACTGATTTATTATTTGAGTGATAAGTGGGCCTATTGCAGAATGATTGGTTTTTATGAGAGACGAGGGGAAAGGATCCAGGGCGCAGGATGAAGGCTTCATTTTCTTGATGATGGCCTCCACCTCACTCTGAACAACTTCGTCAAAGCTGTTTAGGGTCCCAGAATGCAGACGGGTGGGTGGCACACTGAGAACGGGGAGGTTGTGGAGCTGAGATCTGATAGTGTCAACTTTGGTTTTAAAAGATGAAAGAAACAGGTCGCATTTTTGAGCAGAGTCCTCAAGAGTTTGCTTAATGGGATTAAGCAGACGAGTGATTGTGGAGAAGAGCTGTTTAGAGTTTCCAGGGCAGGTGTTGATGATGTTAGAATAATATTTGGAGCGTGCTTCTTTAAGAGAATAGGCGTACGCTTTCTGATGTTCTTTATATGCCTGCTTATGCACAGAGAGACCAGATGATTTTACACGTCTCTCAATAGCACGGCCAGTTGCCTTCATCTTGCGCAGCTCATCAGTGTACCAAGGGGCTGAACGCGAGAAAGACACCAGTCTTGTCTTCAAGGGGGCGTGTAGGTCCAGGAGCTCCCGAAGAGATTGGTTGTAGTAATCCACAGAGTCATCTGCAGAAGGATGATTGACAGCGGTCAGGGTGTGAAGATCAGCAGACAGAACATCAAGGGAAATGTTTTTAAGGTCACGGAACTGGATGGGTCGTTTTGTTTCTATTGTACAGCACTTTGGTTGGCCTTGTGTCTGTTTAAGTGCTCTATAAATAAAGTGGGATGGTATGGTATGGTATATAGATGTCATCTCTTTCAGGGAGGAAGACCCTGCATTTTTCAACAAGATAATGCCAGACCACATTCTGCAGCAATCACAACATCATGGCTACGTAGGAGAAGGATCCGGGTACTGAAATGTCCAGCCTGCAGTCCAGATCTTTCACCTATAGAGAACATTTGGCGCATCATAAAGAGGAAGGTGCAACAAAGAAGGCCCAAGACGATTGAACAGTTAGAGGCCTGTATTAGACATGAATGGAGAGCATTCCTATTTCTAAACTTGAGAAACTGGTCTCCTCTGTCCCCAGACGTCTGTTGAGTGTTGTAAGAAGAAGGGGGGATGCCACACAGTGGTAAAAATGGACTTGTTCCAACTTTTTTGGGATTTGTTGACGCCATGTGCTTTATGAAATTTCAGATCAACCCCAAATAATTAATGTTTTAACATCTTTGTCAGTCCGTGAAAGGTGGGCACACTTACTGGTTTGGAAGAAAACAAACAGACTTAATTAAAAATAATGAATATTTATTAAAGAAGTCTTGTGACAGAAAAAGTAAAAACATACATGTTCAGATACACATACTGTTATTTGCTAGGGTTAAGCATCAATTTTAAACCCCGCCACGAACAACAGCAAAGCCTTCAAGCTTTCACACACACTCAGAAAAAGGCATTGAAATAAAAAGATCAGAATCCCTCACCGTTGAATGCAAACGAGGAGGCCGCTTCGTTCAGTGGGAGATGTTCTTCAATGCAAAACCGGGCGTTGATCAGACCCTCGGTAGACCTCAATGTTTATCTGAACAGAACTCATTTTATACCTTTGTGGAGTATGACTTCATTCACTCCCATCAAATATGTTTTCAATCAAACCTTGCTCCTCAAGACAGTACCAGGCACTTGCCAAAAGATTTTCTGTTTCATCTATCAGCTACAAGGTCAGTTCGCCCCCAATTGCTGAGCTGTGCTCATCAACATCCCTACAAACTATTTATTTGCCTAACTCCCTTTCAGAAGAACTGCAAGACTTGAAGTGAGATGGGTGATATGCATTCATTCCATCAAAGACCAGTTTTTCGAGAAGGATGGGACCCCTTATCATTCAAAGAAACTCTGGACCTTTGAAGCAAAGCCACAAAACCCCCCACTTCAAGACTTTAATGAAACATCTTGAACTAAAATGTTTTTTCTCACAAGTGTTGTCTTAACTTAAAAATTGATAAACATTTAGTCAGAAAATCATTAATAAAAACTCCTAATTCATCCCATCCTCTGATATTCTGACTAATTTTGAAAATTTTCCCTGTCACCTCATGGGACATTTCTAAGACAGTGTTACAAACTAATCTAATTATATGATCCTTCCTACAAAACAAAGCACTAAAATACAAAAGTAAGGAGGGATACTGCACATTCTCATTTTATTAGTTTTAAACCATATGTAACTCACTTTATTAGTTTAAACCGCTGTAAAACTTCAAACATAAACCTTCTCCTGTTCAACACATGTGAACGCCTTGAAATCAAACAGCCAGACTTACAAACTCAATCACAAGTTTCAGCACCATGGATCGGATCCGTTCATTGGCCATCAGAAGGGACCCAAAATCAATGGAGACTGCCAGAAAAAGGCAGAAATTGCCAATTAGTCAATCAACAAGTCTTGTTGTCCGCACTCCCACAAACATACAACACATACATCCTTTAAAAAGGCACCTAGTTACTTTTTAAGGACGATTTTACTGTCCAGATAAAACCTATTCCTGTTTATAGCACATATCTGTACATGTGCATGTCATCTCTAATTAATCATCATTTAGTCTTAAAAAACAAATCTCATTTCATCATTTCAGATTTTTATCACTTCAGGTAAAATAAAACAAAATAAAAACTCAAAGAACAATAAAGAATGTTCACTTCAGATGGATCTTGCGGCTCCACCCTCTGGAACAACTCGCACACCTTAAAGGTCGTCGATGCACAAGGTCGTTGCACTGGAACGTTACACGCGCCGGACACCACTGCTCTGCCAACGCTCTGCCCACACTTGTTACCAGCAGGACCGACCTACAGGACATTTGAAGCCGTCCTGTCTGTTCATCTCGTGGCAAAGAGCCCCAACTGTCCTCATCAGGACACTTCTCGTTTTTCAGAGGTGTGGTCATCAGCACCACATCACAGATGAGCACGAACACCCATCCTCGGGTGCGCTGGACAGGCAGCTCTGCAGCAGCGATGAAGAACCCAGCAGACGACACCAGTCGCAGGCGCCTCTCTCAGGAGTTGGTCATCCTCAGGGCCCACCTCTGTTGTCCCAACAGACAGACGACAAGACACCAAGCTGTGGAAAAAATCAAAAGCTTGGGTGACATAGAAAGACAGGGATTAGTAATCTTTTAAGACAAAATATTCATTCTTCAACTTGGAGGAGAGAGAGAAAGGAAGGAAAAAAAAACTTAAAACCCCTCTTCCTTTTTTTTTAAATCAAAAATAAGCATGAAAACCAACACTTTTTGTACATTTTTCCCCTTCCATCAACTTCTAATATCACCTGTTGACCAATTTGTCACAATACCCTGCAAACTGCAAGCTCACACAACCTACCTCTTCCCCTTCCTTTCTCTGCTTCACTGTTCTGTAGATAAGGCAGGCTGCATGAAAGGGGAAAACAAAACAAAAACTCGACCCTTCCTGGCCCATGAACCACACACTGAAAACTCCTGCTATTTTTCCTCCACTTTTCCGTTCTCTGCATCTCTAATGTCACACACGAACCTGCGCGCCTACATCAAACAAGGACTGTCTCCTGACCTCCGCTCAGTCCCAAACATCTCCTCCCATTTCTACTCACAGCAGAGGGAACGGAAGCTGCTGCACACACGTGCATTCCTTTTACACATATGACAGGGGCTGTCACACCCCGCTTCTACTCACACACAAACCCGGACAGAGGGAGCAGCTCCGCGCACACACCCTGCTCTCGTCCCAAACGCTCCAAACGCACCACACATTACTCATGGCAGATGAGACACACTCTTCCTCATGCGTTTCTCACTACAACTGACCAACTCAGCACCCAAAACACACTCGCATGCACACCCTGACACTTTCCTTCTCATGCATGCGCCTATGAACTTAAACAATAACTCCTTTTTCTTTCCTCGTAGATCTTCCTCCAACAAATCACTCCTGCTAACTTTTTGGACAACTTCCAACTTTCTGATCTGCAGAAATTCCTTAACAAGCTCTATTCCTTCTGAGCTTCCTCTGAAGCGCGTCTGTAGTCTAACCGACCTTCACTGGCCCACGACCTGCTTCTTTTCGCTCCTCAGCTGCAGAGGCACACACACACAGAGAAGCGCTTGTTCCTCTTTTTTTTTTACTTCGAAAAAGAAATCACCAGTCTTTTTAACTTCAACTGATAAAGCTATCAAAATAAATCACCTAACTCATTACAAAAACTCTAACAAGGGTTTTTTCTTTTAACCCTGGTATTATATACTTATGTTTCAGCGAATAAATCACCTATCATCTGACTTCTTCAGGGCTTATTCAAAACTTCTGTTACTGATCTCAAATAAACAACAAGGGTTATACTGTATATCTTTTTTTTCTAACCCCGGCAAAATCTTCTTTCCTTCTGCTCTCACGAAACTACTGATCAAGGGTTTTTACACCCTGGTTCAAATCTTCTGTTACACTTCAGCTCAAAGAATCGGTCAGCAGCTTAAGGCGTCCCCAAAACCGCTGATCCAACTTATCAGCTCTTCAACAGCGGGAATCTCTCACCCGCTTCCAAAACAACAAAGGCTTCCAAGAACATAGTTTCACACTTTTCCTTTTTTCCTTCCAAACAGCCAGTGTGTACCCTTTCATCCATCTTTTTAAGCACCTTGGAATGTGCTTTACAAATAAAGATAAGATATCCCATCCTCGCTCGTCGCCAAATGCTTTATGAAATTTCAGATCAACCCCAAATAATTAATGTTTTAACATCTTTGTCAGTCCGTGAAAGGTGGGCACACTTACTGGTTTGGAAGAAAACAAACAGACTTAATTAAAAATAATGAATATTTATTAAAGAAGTCTTGTGACAGAAAAAGTAAAAACATACATGTTCAGATACACATACTGTTATTTGCTAGGGTTAAGCATCAATTTTAAACCCCGCCACGAACAACAGCAAAGCCTTCAAGCTTTCACACACACTCAGAAAAAGGCATTGAAATAAAAAGATCAGAATCCCTCACCGTTGAATGCAAACGAGGAGGCCGCTTCGTTCAGTGGGAGATGTTCTTCAATGCAAAACCGGGCGTTGATCAGACCCTCGGTAGACCTCAATGTTTATCTGAACAGAACTCATTTTATACCTTTGTGGAGTATGACTTCATTCACTCCCATCAAATATGTTTTCAACAAAGGTGGGCACAGACCGCTAGGGGAGCGCTAAATCGCTATTCCGCTTACAGTGGACCTAAACTTTTTGTCAGCGTTTTTGTGAATTGACTAACTTTTATAATTCATAAGCGGATTTCTGCTATTTTTATTTAAAATGCAGTACCGCTAATAACTAATTATCTATCAGTAAAAACCAATAAACTTATTTACAAGCTCATAATGCTGCTTGTTTTACCTTTTTCCCTACCGTAAACAGCAGAGAGGAGGAGGGTGTGAGGGTGAGGGAGGGTTGGAGGGGGGAGGGAGCAGAGGGGGGGATCTACCATGTAGGTAAATGCCTGGGGATCCCATCAGCATGAGGCCCCGGCCCCGCCGCGCCCCGGCCAGTCACCTAATTCCTAACATTGATCCTGCTTGTTAATCTACATTTAACATAAAAATAATTATAGTTACGATGAAAACAATCATTAAATAAGCAATTTAAAAAACGGTTGATTTCATTATCCCCCTACTAAAAATGGACTATTCCATCTCGACAGCTTCCGGGTTAGAGGTGAACTCAGAGGCTAATTCCGTGGCTAGCTGTTTGTGCTGGGTACTTGGACAAATCCTTAGAATACCCAGCTGTTTCAAGCCAAATTAACGCGGCCGGGGGATTCTATTTTGTGTTCTGTGTATACCACGCGACGGTGAGTCGTTATTTTCATGTATTTTTATTACTTTTCATTAAATCTGTTGAGTACCTATAGACGCTAACTGTCTGCCGGTTGGTTGTGGGTTACTAATGGAAATCCTTAGAAAACCCAGCTGTTTCAAGCCAAATTAACGTGGCCGAAGGATTTTATTGTGCGTTTTGTGTCGACCATTCGACGGCGAGTCGTTAGTTTTATGTATTTGGGTTACTTTCATCATGTATAAATGCCGTGGCGACACACCCGTGTATTTGAGATTTAAACGTGGTGTTGACCGATGCTGCCTTTTTGGGTGAGCAGGTACTCATCGATCTGTTCACCAAATATAACACACCCATCCCCTCCAGTGCAGCTGGAGATGAGCACAGAAGAACAGTCAGAGTAGCCTGAAGTTGAGGAAGGGCAGGGAATAAAACTGTTACACTAAGTGACTAAAAACATTTTTTTTCTATTTCTCATGTTTTATAATCAAAAAAGGCGTTCAATACAAGATCAACTGGACTTTATTTGTTGCAGAAAACGTTTCACCCTTTATCCAAAAGGCTTTTTCAATCCAGAATGGCAGCTGTAAGACTGAGAAGAAGTTTTATACTAATAAAACGCATAAAACTTCAGTCTCACAGCTGCCATTCTGAACGTTTTCTGCAACAAATAAAGTCCAGTTGATCTTGTATTGAACGCCTTTTTTGATTTTATCATGTCCTGGACGACTGAGAATTTTCACCAGCTTATGTTTTATAGGCATTTTGTTGTGTATATACTTTTTATATTTTTATATATTTGTTTAATCACATTGTGTTTATTTACTCATGGCCACCACAATTTTTGAGTAGATGTGTTTTTTCAGTAATACAGTAAAATAGTGTCTGGAAATGTTTTTTTATTTCTTCTTTATTTCTTTCCAAAGAAAATCAAGGTTTTCATGCATGCACATGACATGTGCACAGAAATTAACAAGCACAAATTCACAGCTTTTTCATTTTGTGGCTTAAAAATAAATCATTAAATAATAAACAATAAACTTTATTTGTATAGCACCTTCGTCATCTGTATACCCATAATGCATTGCAGGGCACTTCAGTTTTCCAGAAAACAGTTAAAAATAAGTTTATCGATGCATTTTTAATGAAAAATCTACAATAAACAAACAAAAAAAGGACAAAGAAGCAGTCGAAAAGCATTCCACACATTAAACAACTTTTAAAATTTTGGACCCTGAGTGAAAGTTGTATTTTAATAGATGACACCCGGAGCGAATCGCTGTTAAAAAGTAGGGCAAGGTGAGGTGTATATTAGTTTATACGCCTGTAGTTGGCAGTGTGGTGCAGATATTGCAAAACGTTGCTGGCTACAAATTGTTGAATATAAATAGCGGATTAGATTAGCTTCCCCTAATTTTGATAAGGCCTTTGTGCATTTGAAATTGTGGACCTAAAAAAATTAATAAGCGTTTTAGAAATTGTGGAACTAATTTTTTAATTAGCGGTGCCCAGCTTTGGTTTTCAATCAAACCTTGCTCCTCAAGACAGTACCAGGCACTTGCCAAAAGATTTTCTGTTTCATCTATCAGCTACAAGGTCAGTTCGCCCCCAATTGCTAAGCTGTGCTCATCAACATCCCTACAAACTATTTATTTGCCTAACTCCCTTTCAGAAGAACTGCAAGACTTGAAGTGAGATGGGTGATATGCATTCATTCCATCAAAGACCAGTTTTTCGAGAAGGATGGGACCCCTTATCATTCAAAGAAACTCTGGACCTTTGAAGCAAAGCCACAAAAACCCCCACTTCAAGACTTTAATGAAACATCTTGAACTAAAATGTTTTTTCTCACAAGTGTTGTCTTAACTTAAAAATTGATAAACATTTAGTCAGAAAATCATTAATAAAAACTCCTAATTCACCATGAAATTTTGAAACAACATATTTTTCCCTTAAAATGATACATTCTCTCAGTTTAAACTTTAGATCTGTGATTTGTGTTCTATTCTGAATAAAATATTAGATGTTGGAACCTCCACATCATTGCATTCAGTTTTTATTCACAATTTGTTTAGTGTCCCAACTTTTTTGGAATCCGGTTTGTAGTTCTGTAGGCTACACAATCATGGGCAAGACTGCTGACTTGACAGTTGTCCAAAAGATGACTATTGACACCTTGCACAAGGAGTGCAAGACACAAAAGGTCCTTGCTAAAGAGGCTGACAGACTGTTCATAGAGCTCTGTGTCCAAGCATAACAAGAGACGGTGTCAGAAGCATCTCGCCTGGGACTGCTGCGGAGTGGTCCAAAGTTATGTTCTCTGATGAAAGTAAAATTTGCATTTCATTTGGGAATTAAGGTCCCACAAATCTGAAGGAAGAGAAGAGAGGCACAGAATATAAAAAAAATAATAATAATAATTTTATTTAAAAGCACCTTTCAGGACACCCAAGGACACACTACGTTGCTTGAGGTCCAGTGTCAAGTTTCCACAGTCAGGGATGGTTTGGGGTGCCATTTTATCTGCTGGTGTCGGTCCACTGTGTTTTCTGAGGTCCAAGGTCAACGTAGCCGTCTACCAGGAAGTTTTAGAGCACTTCATGCTTCCTGCTATTGACCAACCTTATGGAGATGTAGATTTCATTTTCCAACAGGATTTGGCACCTGCACACAGTACCAAACTTATCAGTACAGGTAGTCCCCGATTTACGAGCGCTCTGATCTACGAGGTTCCAGACTTACGAGCTGGCGAATTTTTGGAAAAAACGAAAAAAATACTGAGTTTTCATGTGTTTTTTCACCACAGTTAGTTAGCTAAGCATATGGACACACGTTTCCGATCATTTTTATGCACTCATAAGCAGTTTTTGGATGAAAATAGAGTGTTTGTAGTCGCGCTAGCGAAAACCGTTCCAATTTACGAGCGAAATTCCGGATTTACGAGAGAAATGGCGGCCGTTCCAAATTACGAGATTTCCGGTTTACGAGCGCCTCGTTGTAACGGATCTCGCTCGTAAATCGGGGACTACCTGTACCTGGTTTAAGGATCATGGTATCCCTGTTCTTAATTGGCCAGCAAAGTCACCTGACCTTAGCCTGGCCCTCGCCTTCCTGCACAGCGCCGCTCAATTCTCATTTCCCTTTACTGCTCAGCCTGGGACTTCTCCCATAGACAACGATTTCTCCGGCTGATTTTTGACCGGACCAATCAGAGAACAGAAGGGGCAGAGTTTTTGGCCCCTAACCCACGCCCCCACCTGTCCCAGCGCGCAGCCAGCGAGCAGCCGCATGTTCTCATTCAAAGCGATGCAGGACTGTTTTATATGTGACACAAATGTATTAATTTCCCCTTCTTAATCCCTTATCTGGAGTTTTCTTTTGTTTTTTTGGCCAAAAGTCAAGTGATCGCTCCCTCCTCCTCCTCCTCCTCTCCCTCCGCTATAAGGAAATGCCTCAGGCTGTCACGAGAGAATTAAAGGTGGAGTCTGCAGTTTCTGTAGAACATCAGCACTTAGAAAAAATTTCAATAAGCAAAGCATTCTGATCCCTCCCCCTCAGAGCTAGCCTGGCCCTCGCCTTCCTGCACAGCTCCGCTCAATTCTCATTTCCCTTCACTTCACAGTCTGGGACTGCCCCCATCCACAAGGATTTCTCCGGTAGATTTTTGTTCGGACCAATCAGAGAAGAGAAGGGGCGGAGTTTTGAATGACGTCGATTCCATGCGCAGTTATCTATCTGTAGTTTTTTTTAACAATGGCGGAAGAAGTGAAGGAAGCTATTCGGTCTGTGTTGAGAAGCCTTCCAAATATTGAAATGTTAAAGTCGGAGCAAGAAGAATGTTTATTAAATTTTATTGCTGGCAAAGACGTCGTGGCCCTACTCCCCACGGGATTTGGCAAAAGTCTAATTTTCCAGTTGGCTCCGTTAATATCGAAGGAGGTGGCTAGGCTAAATGCTAAAGAAGCAAACCCCATCGTGATCGTCGTTTCACCTCTTCTTGCCCTAATGGAGGATCAAATCAAGGAGGCACAGAAATTAGGAGTAAGTGCTGGGCAGCTCGGTGTGAACAAAGACTGTGACATTTTGCAAGGACGCTTCAGCCTGGTCTTCGGGAGCCCTGAGTCTTGGCTGCTCAATGCTAAGTGGCGACGGATGCTAAGCTCGTCTGTGTACCAGAACAACATCATTGGCATCGTGGTGGATGAGGTTCACGTTATGTACAAATGGTAAGCAAGCATTTAAAAAAATGTAATTAAGACTGCCTTTGCATTCCCAACATTGTCACTTTTAGTTATTCTACATGGTATGATTTAAAACCTGCACATTTTGCTGTCCACTTGCAGGGGAGAATCATCCAAGGGTGAGTCACCATTTCGAGAGAGTTTTAGCAAGCTTGGAGAATTGAGATCTATCACCAAGGAGGGTGAGTTGACCAAACTTATCTCTATTTTAGGTGCTTGAAATCTAGCAGAACGACTTGAAATGTAAACTGTTATTGTGAGAATTGTCTTTTAATAAAAGATAGAAAATACATTTGTTTTTAATTATTTTTGCTCCTAAATGCTGAAATATATGCAACGGCAACAAAGACAGTCAAAACAAATAGTGTCTGTGTATATTTATAATTTGACACAAATAAATGGATGGTATATAAATGTCTGTGCATGTGTATTTGAGCAATAAAAAGACGATTTACAATCAGTGACTATAAATTGTTCAAAAGCTGACTGCAGAGTCAAACAGATGTTTTCGAAAAGGAGTAAAGCTGATAAAACATCAGCATTTTTTGCACATCAAATTAAATATGCTGTCTGTGTTAACACAACACACTAATAGCACATGATGAGATAGTGATCTTATGTAAAATTTTATAAAACTTTAAAAAAAAAGTGCAAAAATGGACCTATGTGCGATGGTTAAAGAGTCATCTGGACACAGTTCATTACTAAATGTGATGCTCATGAAGTTTTCACTAGTGTGACGTATTACACAACACAACTTTTTTTTTTGTATGATCATGTGTTTATTTTGTAATTTTCTCTGTTTAACAGGAACACCAATCTTGGCACTGACTGCTTCTGCTGACATCAAGTCAAGAAACCGCGTCACTCGACTTCTTCATATGGACAATGCCATTCAGATAATCACCAGCCCCAACAAGGAAAACATCCGTCTTGGATTGTGCAAGGTGCACATCAATGAACTAAGCTGCTTTGACTGGCTTGTGAAACTTGTAAAGGACAAGGGGTCAACCATGCAACCTGTACTTATATATTGCCAAACGTTAAAAACAGTGGGGAGAGTTTTTTCATACTTAAAAGCTGAACTTCAAGACTACGCCTGGGTAAACTGTGATCATGATCATAAAAAGGAAAACCTACTAATTGGTATGTTCCACAGCAAGACACTCCCACAAAACAAGGACCGAGTGTTGTCTTCACTGGGAGGGGAAGGTAATTGCCGTGTAGTTGTTGCAACTACAGCCTTGGGAATGGGAATGAATTTTCCTAATGTTTCACATGTGGTGATGTATGGTATTCCTGGTGACTTAGAGTCCATAATACAACAGGTGGGCAGGGCTGGAAGAAATGGTCAGCCATCTCATGCCATCATATACAACACAGGACATTTATTTAAGGTGGAGGAAGAGGTAAAGCAGCTGCTGACGGCAGGCAAAACCAAATGTTTCAGAAAAGAGCTGTATTCACATTTTGAAGCTGAAGCCAGCCATCTAGAACCAGGTCATCGCTGTTGCACCTACTGTCACACTATCTGCTCTTGTACATCGAGCACATGCACTGAACCCCCCCCAGATTATGAACAGATTCAGAAAAAAAATGCTATTTGCAGATCTAGGAATGTGACAGCAGAGGACAGGTCTTTGATTGCAGATCTGCTCCAGAGTTACAGGGCCAGTCTAATCACTTCATCAAATAGACTCTTCACCTCACATGAAGCATGCACTGGTTTCAGTCAACAACTGGTGGACTCTGTGTTGAATCATTGTCAATATATATTTCACCTGTCATACATAATTGACAATCTTCCTGTATTCTGTTTAGACCATGCTAAAGAAATATTTTCTATCATTAGTGATGTGTTTGAAGATGTTGATGTTGATCAACAGTCTGATTCGGTAGGGAATTTCATTGAGCCAGATTTGTATTATGGTAATTACTTCGACAAAGCTGATGATGATGATGATGATGATGCATCCAGGAGCCATGCCACTAGCTCAGAGTCAGAGCTGTAAATTGTTGGGATTTTTTTTTTTGCTTTGTTTTTTTTTTTTTGAATGTCCAGAGGACCAGACTTAGCTTTTTTAGATGTTGGGATTACTGTTTTTAGTTCTGTGTGTACTCATGATGGTACACATTTGTACATATTGTCTGAATTTATTTATTGTCAATTACCTTAACAAGACTGTTAATAAATGTGCTACTTGATATTTAAAAAATAAGTCTGTTGTAACTTCATTTTGGAATAAGACAAAAAAAAATTAAGATTAGACTTCTGAAAATTGTGTAATGACAGCAGTAAAAATAACAGATATATAATTAAAAATATTACTTTATTAATAAGCATAAGAAAATAAAAGTATACCATAGCATCCATACAGTAAAAAATACTCTTGTTCATACTAATCTAGTTACACAACAAATACCAAACTTGACAGTAGCTTTGAGATGGTCACTGTAACTGAAACTTCAACAAATGAAACTATTTTTGACAAATTTAGGCCAACTGTTACATTGCTTCGTTTCAGAGTACTGTACAGTATTGTGAGGTATGCAAATGATTGTGGAGTTGGGAGAAGGATGCTAAAGTAACCATGACGCAAAAAAGTTACATTGTCAGTGCATAAATAATATGAGGTACATGGTAAAGTAGCCTGGTTAAAACCAGACCCTTGTCCTTCACAGGCTAATGGTAAAGAGGCTACACAGTAGCAACAAGATCTTTTCAGTATGAGAACTATCAGTGCAATGTAACAGTAAAAACTTTCAAAAATTAAGAAATAATAAAAATGCACAACAAAAAATACACAGTGTAAAGGCAGTATTAATAAAGTATTGAAATTGTGTAGACAGTAAAATAAAGTGGCAATATGATTCACATTTTTTGGGATTTGAATCTAAAAAAGTAACCTTCAGAGAGAGGGTTTAAGTAATAACATTGTTACTACGTTATAATGTGTACAGGAACGGTATCACGCATGTTTTCCAACAAGATGTGTAGCAGGGCCATGAAAGAAACTGAATAACACGTTTAGCAACATTTTTGTTTATAAGGGTAATTACTGCACAGAAATGAATATAATCTCAATGACGTAAAATATGAATTTACATACAAAATTAACCCCTAGTCCAAGTACACATATGATCGAACTTTAGGCTTGTACCATTACAAACACAAGATACATATTAAAGTGGTGCAGCCCTCCACTCTTTGAGCTTTGCACGCATCCACTGACATAAGTCCTCGTAATTTAGCCTGTACAGAATGTTGCGGTTGAAGTTGGGGAATGCAAGGAAGTGTCTTCCTGGTTGGTATTTGAAGACTTCCGTCTTCCTGAACACCTGCAACAAGGTTAAAATGTCATTTGTCATATCAGCTGCATGGTGGGTGCCAACAGGCCGGGATAACTGCAGCTCTCTGTCTGCTGTTTCCATCATGGTTTTTAAAACACCAACAGACCTGCTAACCCTGTCAGCTGTGTCATTTGTCAGATTGGTGCCTTTGTTCCTCAGAAATGATTTTAGGAAGTTATTGAGATGCTCAAGGTGCAGATCCAGTGGAATGTTTTTTCCTTTGCCCCCCCTGCCATTCCAGAATCTGTTCCAAATTACATCATGTGCAACCTGAGGGGACAAAGTGTCATTGACTTGGACTGTTAATAGCAAAGTGCTATATGCATATTTAGTGTGCCTGTAAGCTTTGAAGATAAGCAGTGCCACCTTATAAAGCCTAATCAAACGCTCCCCATCTCCCTCTTTTACTGCATCCAACATGTCCCATAGCAGAAATCCAAAGAAAAGCCTGGCCTCAGTGTGTTGCTTTTTGTGGTCTGCCACACTAAAGGAAGCAGTCTCAGCAGGTGGCACAGATGGCATGACAAGATGGTGAACTTTGTTTTCATGGTTCTCTCTGCTCTTTTTGTTGATGTACACTCTACTACAACCAGGCTGACGGCAAGGAAGCTTCTCCTTTCCAGTGTGTTGTGGTGTACTTGCTGCTTCAGTCACTGCAGCCGACAGCTCAAGTGTATCTGCTGATGTCAGAAATGTGTCAACAACTTTTGCCACAGAGTCATGGAGCCAGGTTCTCTTCTGCTCTTCAGACCCCTGCAGGACATGTTCTGGTACTACATCAGTAGTGGCTGTAAAAGGAAATTATATTTTTTAAATACATTCCTTACGACGGTGTATCAACGACAATGATGTCATACATACACACAGTTAAACAGATACAAACCTGTGACATCATCCAAATGGAAATATTCCATAGCTGCTGCCAGGAATAGTGCTGTTGTATCAATCTTCACAAAGTGTTTGTAGGCATTGTATGAAGTGTGCGGACCTTTTTTAGCATTGGTACACCTATAAATTAAAAATCAGTTATGGAAATCCCATCTGTAACATTTTAACATATTCAAACAATTGCTATGGAT
>JBBPBX010069302.1:0-18896 GCA_038048925.1 Garcialebias charrua
CTATTTTGAGAGAAATTTTCATTCATTTAACATTATTTTAGCAAAAACGGTCAGAGGTCTATCTTAATATTTATATATGTTGTGCCATTTTTTGAAATGTTAAAAGATCATGTCAGTGGACCTTTAAGTGTACTTAAAAAGGAAAGAATATGTAAATTGTCTTAACTGTGCTTGCTGGTAGAGTTTTTTGATGTCTCAAATCGTGTCGTAATTGACAAGATGTGAAAGATCTTTTTGTAATACCACTATCTACCCTCATGGTTCTTCTCCCTTTTTCGTATCTAAGATTATCATTCTGATAAGACATGAGATGGCCGCGCTAATAATCAGCTGCAGCTTCGTACACTTAGTCCTTCTTTCGGACGACTGTGCGTACTGCGTACATGTTCCCATTGTACCTTGGTGCAATGTCCATCCATCCATCCATTTTCGTCCGCTTATCCGGGGTTGGGTCGCGGGGGTAGCGGCCTAAGTAGGGAGGCCCAGACTTCCCTCTCCCCAGCCACTTGGAGCAGCTCCTCTGGGGGAATCCCAAGGCGTTCCCAGGCCAGCCGAGAAACATAGTCCCTCCAGCGTGTCCTGGGTCTTCCTCTGGGTCTCCTCCCGGTGGGACATGCCCGGAACACCTCACCAGGGAGGCGTCCAGGAGGCATCCTAACCAGATGCCCGAGCCACCTCAACTGGCTCCTCTCGATGTGGAGAAGCAGCGGCTCTACTCCGAGTCCCTCCCGGATGACCGAGCTTCTCACCCTATCTCTAAGGGAGAGTCCAGACACCCTGCAGAGAAAACTCATTTCAGTGCAATGTCAATAAAGATATTCTGATTCTGATTTGAGACTGACCCACAGACCGACCCTCAGACTGACCCTCAGACCGACTCTCAAACTGACCCACAGACTGACCCACAGACAACTGCCCTACAGACCAAACCTCAGACTGACCCACAGACTGACCCACAGACGACTGACCTACAGACCAAACCTCAGATTGACCCACAGACCAACCCTCAGACTGACCCTCACATTGATCCACAGATGACTGACCTACAGACCAAACCTCAGACTGACCCTCAGACTGACCCTCACACTGACCCACAGACGATTGACCTACAGACCAAACCTCAGACTGACCCACAGACCAACCCTCAGACTGACCTTCAGACGACTGACCTACAGACCGACCCTCAGACTGACCCTCACACTGACCCACAGACGACTGACCTACAGACCCACAGACCGACCCTCAGACTGACCCTCACACTGACCCACAGACGACTGACCTACAGACCAAACCTCAGACTGACCCACAGACCAACCCTCAGACTGACCCTCACATTGACCCACAGATGACTGACCTACAGACCAACCCTCAGACTAACCCTCAGACTGACCCTCACACTGACCCACAGACGACTGACCTACAGACCAAACCTCAGACTGACCCTCACACTGACCCACAGACGACTGACCTACAGACTAAACCTCAGACTGACCCACAGACCAACCCTCAGACTGACCCTCACACTGACCCACAGACGACTGAACTACAGACCAACCCTCAGACTGACCCTCACACTGACCCACAGACGACTGACCTACAGACCAAACCTCAGACTGACCCTCACATTGATCCACAGATGACTGACCTACAGACCAAACCTCAGACTGACCCTCAGACTGACCCTCACTCTGACCCACAGACGACTGACCTACAGACCAAACCTCAGACTGACCTTCAGACGACTGACCTACAGACCGACCCTCAGACTGACCCTCACACTGACCCACAGACGACTGACCTACAGACCCACAGACCGACCCTCAGACTGACCCTCACACTGACCCACAGACGACTGACCTACAGACCAAACCTCAGACTGACCCACAGACCAACCCTCAGACTGACCATCACATTGACCCACAGATGACTAACCTACAGACCAAACCTCAGACTGACCCTCACACTGACCCACAGACTGACCCTCACACTGACCCACAGACGACTGACCTACATACCAACCCTCAGACTGACCCTCACACTGACCCACAGACGACTGACCTACAGACCAAACCTCAGACTGACCCACAGACCAACCCTCAGACTGACCCTCACACTGACCCACAGACGACTGACCTACAGACCAAACCTCAGACTGACCCACAGACCAACCCTCAGACTGACCCTCACACTGACCCACAGACGACTGACCTACAGACCAAACCTCAGACTGACCCGCAGACCAACCCTCAGACTGACCCTCAGACTGACCCTCACACTGACCCACAGACAACTGCCCTACAGACCAAACCTTAGACTGACCCGCAGACCAACCCTCACACTGACCCTCACACTGACCCACAGATGACTGACCTACAGACCAAACCTAAAACTGACCCACAGACCAACCATCAGACTGACCCTCAGACTGACCCTCACACTGACCCACAGATGACTGACCTACAGACCAAACCTAAAACTGACCCGCAGACCAACCCTCAGACTGACCCTCACATTGACCCACAGATGACTGACCTACAGACCAACCCTCAGACTAACCCTCAGACTGACCCTCACACTGACCCACAGACGACTGACCTACAGACCAAACCTCAGACTGACCCTCACACTGACCCACAGACGACTGACCTACAGACTAAACCTCAGACTGACCCACAGACCAACCCTCAGACTGACCCTCACACTGACCCACAGACGACTGAACTACAGCCCAACCCTCAGACTGACCCTCACACTGACCCACAGACGACTGACCTACAGACCAAACCTCAGACTGACCCTCACATTGATCCACAGATGACTGACCTACAGACCAAACCTCAGACTGACCCTCAGACTGACCCTCACTCTGACCCACAGACGACTGACCTACAGACCAAACCTCAGACTGACCTTCAGACGACTGACCTACAGACCGACCCTCAGACTGACCCTCACACTGACCCACAGACGACTGACCTACAGACCCACAGACCGACCCTCAGACTGACCCTCACACTGACCCACAGACGACTGACCTACAGACCAAACCTCAGACTGACCCACAGACCAACCCTCAGACTGACCATCACATTGACCCACAGATGACTAACCTACAGACCAAACCTCAGACTGACCCTCACACTGACCCACAGACTGACCCTCACACTGACCCACAGACGACTGACCTACATACCAACCCTCAGACTGACCCTCACACTGACCCACAGACGACTGACCTACAGACCAAACCTCAGACTGACCCACAGACCAACCCTCAGACTGACCCTCACACTGACCCACAGACGACTGACCTACAGACCAAACCTCAGACTGACCCACAGACCAACCCTCAGACTGACCCTCACACTGACCCACAGACGACTGACCTACAGACCAAACCTCAGACTGACCCGCAGACCAACCCTCAGACTGACCCTCAGACTGACCCTCACACTGACCCACAGACAACTGCCCTACAGACCAAACCTTAGACTGACCCGCAGACCAACCCTCACACTGACCCTCACACTGACCCACAGATGACTGACCTACAGACCAAACCTAAAACTGACCCACAGACCAACCATCAGACTGACCCTCAGACTGACCCTCACACTGACCCACAGATGACTGACCTACAGACCAAACCTAAAACTGACCCGCAGACCAACCCTCAGACTGACCCACAGACAACTGCCCTACAGACCAAACCTCAGACTGACCCTCAGACCAACCCTCAGACTGACCCACAGACAACTGCCCTACAGACCAAACCTCAGACTGACCCGCAGACCAACCCTCAGACTGACCCTCACACTGACCCACACACTGACCCACAGATGACTGACCTACAGACCAAACCTAAAACTGACCCACAGACCAACCCTCAGACTGACCCTTAGACTGACCCTCAGACGACTGACCTACAGACTGACCCTCACATTGACCCACAGACGACTGACCTACAGACTTAACCTCAGACTGACCCACAGACCTACCCTCACACTGACCCTCAGACTAACCCACAGACAACTGACCTACAGACCAAACCTCAGACTGACCCACAGATCAACCCTCAGACTGACCCTAAGACGACTGACCTACAGACTGACCCTCACACTGACCCACAGACGACTGACCTACAGACTGACCCTCACACTGACCCACAGACGACTGACCTACAGACCAAACCTAAAACTGACCCACAGACCAACCCTCAGACTGACCCTCAGACTGACCCTCAGACGACTGACCTACAGACTGACCCTCACATTGACCCACAGACGACTGACCTACAGACTTAACCTCAGACTGACCCACAGACCGACCCTCACACTGACCCTCAGACTAACCCACAGACAACTGACCTACAGACCAAACCTCAGACTGACCCACAGACTAACCCACAGACAACTGACCTACAGACCAAACCTCAGACTGACCTACAGACTTAACCTCAGACTGACCCTTACATTGACCCTCAGACTGACCCAGACAACTGACCTACAGACCAAACCTCAGACTGACCCTCACACTGACCCTCAGACTGACCCAGACAACTGACCTACAGACTTAACCTCAGACTGACCCTCACATTGACCCTCAGACTGACCCAGACAACTGACCTACAGACCAAACCTCAGACTGACCTACAGACTTAACCTCAGACTGACCCTCACATTGACCCTCAGACTGACCCAGACAACTGACCTACAGACCAAACCTCAGACTGACCTACAGACCAAACCTCAGACTGACCCTCACACTGACCCTCAGACTGACCCAGACAACTGACCTACAGACCAAACCTCAGACTGACCCACACATTGACCCACAGACGACTGACCTACAGACTTAACCTCAGACTGACCCATAGACCGACCCTCAGACTGACCCTCACATTGACCCACAGACAACTAACCTACAGACCAAACCTCAGACTGACCCACAGACTGACCCACAGACCGACCAACAGATCCACATACAGAGTCACAGACTGACCCACTGATCCTCCAGCTCATGAACAACTGAGTCATTGAGATTTTCTGTTATTTCTATTGAAAATATCAGTAATGTTGAATTATTTGACAATTCATTCAACCTCTATTTATACAGGTTAGTTTATGCTTTTGGTTTTGGAGCCATCTAATGGTGACCTATTCATGTTGCTTTTTGAAGCCATTTCTCTCTGTCACTTTTCGTCACCTCTTTGACAACCGACGCCATCTTTTCTTTTTCTTAGATCCTGGCGGGAATGAACGTGCACCCAGCTGAGTTTGACAGCCTCAAGCAGGAGTTCAATGTCAAAGGCTACCCTACCTTCTGCTACTTTGAGTGAGTCGAGTCGTTTTCTCAGCCTCAATTTAGGCTTCACATTTCCAAGGTTAAGAATATCAGAGAGTAACTTCTACCAATAGGAAATCTAGCATAGATCTCCTGAACGCCAACTGACAGGAAGGTAAGAGACATACAGAATGCAAATGTGTTTCACAGTGGGTAATGTTCTCCGTAGTGAAAGGTTTGCAGGAACTTTAGGATCCACGTTCAGAATTGTAAAGTGACAGGAGGGGGTTGAGGTGGATGTAGCTGTATGCCACTGAGGGGAAAATAAAACCTTGACTTGGCTCCATGTTGGCAATGAAGTGGACCGATGAGTTTAAAAATACAAGAAGATCGTCTGTTTTTATCACAAATTCAACAAATGAGCCAGAAATGTTCCTAGTTACTGTGATTTTAGTTTTGTTTCGTGCTGTAAAAATACATTCATTTGGTTGTTCTGTTTGACAAACTTACAAGAAGCAGTGGAACGATTTTTATATTTTAAAATGATAATTACGTGTTATTCATTCAACCTTTATTTATACAGGCTAGCCTCGCTGAGTCACGGGGACTCATTTACAAGAGGGACCTGTCTCACTCACATCAAACAACCATCCACTCTCTCACACTCACACCTAGGGTCAATTTAGAGTCACCAATCAGCCTAACATGCATGTTTTTTGGTCTGTGGGAGGAAACCGGAGTACCCGGAGGAAACCCACGCATGCACGGGGAGAACATGCAAACTCCACCCAGAAAGGCCCCGGACCGGGATTTGAACCGGCAACCTTCTCGCTGAGAGGCAGCAGCTCTACCAGTTGTGCCACCGTGCTACCTGTTAAGAGGTCAAAGTTGTTTTTATTCCTAAATAAGTCCTGTTGCGTCCCAAACCACAATTAGTACCAAGATGATCTGTACATGGTAACTAAGGCCTGCAAGTACGGCAGAGAGAAATACTCAGACATGATCATCTGTAGGGGGCGCTATACTTGGGGACTTTGCATTTGATCATATAACTTATAAACTTCAACACTTGCTCTTCTCAAGGGCGGACGTCTCCTCTCGGTCTCCGCTTTGCTTTTGCTTTGTCTTGTCTGTGAAACTGTCTGAGAGCCTCTCTCCTACAAAATCTTCAGAATCATAACTATGGACTTCAATTTGGTCAGTTGGTCCCTCAACACAACTGATAACATTTCTTCAACAAGAAGACAGGCTGCAAGCGAGACGGTTTGCCCTGTTGGCATGCACACAGCTGGATATCTCATCGACTTGAAGACTTGATGATGTGTCTATCTCTGCTGTCATCTGTGGATCTGAAGGACACATATTTAATTGGATTTATGATAACTGGTTCCTGCTTTTTGGATTTGGCTGGTTCCTGGTCTATCAACAAACAAGGAAGACGTCTGCAGCAAATCTGGACCTGGTTAGGCTGCCTGCCTTACATGATGGCTTGGTTCATGTCTCAAGAACCCAGACTTTTGGCAGAATGGATTAGATCTCGGGGGATTTTTCTCAGGCACGTTCCATTTGTTTGGTCATTTTAATTTGGACATTTCGGAAGTGAGTGGACCGACACAGACTCAAGGTAGATGTCATTAAAGTTCTGCCTGTCCCCAAAACAATTGTGTTTATCTGAAATTTGGCTCACTGACTGGCCTTGACAGGCCGTCTTATCTCAATACGCCTGAGAAGTTTTGTAAACCTGATGCTCTCACCCTCCCAAACCTTCTGCTGAGGAATTCCACAGACTTTTCAGAGGAGCCCAGCTGAATAAACATTCTGTCATCATTTCAGGACTCTGGATTTGCCTCTGGCCGTCTTCGGCAGACCCCCCACCGAGTGTGCACAGATCTTTCCAGAGGGAACTACTGTATATGAACTGAGTGATTTTATCTGACCTCTGCAGTGCCTCTGCGGGCTGGCTACTCACCGTCTTTGAGTCCCCCCCACCCCTGCTCTGTGTAACGTCGGCATCATTATGTGCTTGTGTGCAAGATTTTTTTTCATTACCACATTTTTGACCTTAAGGCAGAGGTCGAAAATGTGTTAGGAACTTTTTTTGTCTCCAAACCCCATGTGTCATTTTTCACCACTTTTATTGTCTGTCCAAACAGGTCTCACTTGTAAATGAGTCTTTGAGACTCAATGTGATTTATCTGTTTAATAAAGGTTGAATGAAAAAAAACCAACACAAAGTTTTATGGCTTATATCTCTACGTTCCTTACTTGCTACCAAGTCACATGGTATAGGCCACACCCATTTCCACCTAAAATTATTTTTTTATACCACAAAGTTTGAGAGGCCTACTTTTGACTGGTTTTCTAAAGTTTTGAGTTTGATCACTGCAAAACTCCTAAAATCTAGATATAATTTGGATTATACAAACCGGATTCCAAAAAAGTTGGGACACTAAACAAATTGTGAATAAAAACTGAATGCAATGATGTGGAGATGGCAAATGTCAATTTTATTCGTAATAGAACATAGATGACAGATCAAAAGTTTAATCTGAGTAAATGTAACATTTTAAAGGAAAAATATGTTGATTCAAAATTTCACAGTGTCAACAAATCCCAAAAAAGTTGGGACAAGTAGCAATAAGTGGCTGGAAAAAGGAAATTGAGCATATAACGAACAGCTGGAAGACCAATTAACACTAATTAGGTCAATTGACAACATGATTGGGTATAAAAAGAGCTTCTCAGAGTGTCAGTGTCTCTCAGAAGCCAAGATGGTAAGAGGATCACCAATTCCACCATTGTTGCACAGAAAGATAGTGCAGCAATACCAGAATGGTGTTACCCAGCGTAAAATAGCAATACTGTAACTGGTTAACAAGCTCACATCTTCCAGCTGTGGGGGCTGAGACTGATGCTTTTTGTTGATGCAGACTGCAAAGTGCAGTACGCACTGCCCCTATATTTTACAGATATACTTCTATTTTTTTTATATACTTGCAGTGGTTCCCAGCCCTGGTCCTCGAAGAATACATCCTGCATGCTTTAGTTTTGATTTACTTTCTCAAGTTCTGCAGAAGCTAATCACCCCTTCATTCAAACCAGGTGTGTCAAAGCAGGGAAATAACGAAAACATGCAGGATGGCGTTCCTCAAGGACCATGGTTGAGAACCACTGGTTTATATCTTGTTTTGTACTTTAGCTTTGGTCTGTTGTAAGCAGAATATATGAAAAGAGAAGAAAGGATAATGTATACCATGGAAGGACAGCTGAGGGTCAACATAAGTACACTGCAGTGAGGAAGTCTTTAGGCTTCATGCCACAGAACGATTACATTACCGTGAGCTCTGTTTCTTATTTCTTGTGCGCTCCTGCTTTATCAGCCTTGTTTCCACATTAAATACTTTTTCATTCCAGTCTGGCCTTTTAATTAGGCTTTGACTGATTAAGTGTCTCTGTGGTTCAGAGCAGTGTGTGCTCTTGTCCTCTTCCTGTACACCTGCACGTTTCTCTTTGTGTACTGTGCATAAATGCTGGTACACGTGCTGCATACTGGTGTGTTTGTGTGAGCCAGAGCCAGTCTGTTAGCTGGGAGTGCATTAGTGTCAGCGCGGAGCTAGCTAATGACCATCTAAGCCCGCTGGCTGCAGTAATGAACCCCTCACTGATAAACAGCCGCTAATCACTGCAGGGTAAATCAGCATCAACACCTTCAGCTATCTCCCCAGTGCACCTGCCGTAAGCCCAACTTTTCAAGGTCGTTTAGGGTTTCAGTCCTGCAGCTTAATAAAATGTACTACAGAAGAGTTCAGCTCAACTTAACAATCAGAAGAAAAAAGTATCTCAACCTCTTTATTCTTGCTTTGTCCTTCAAGAAAAATAAAAGAAAGTATCTTTTGCAAGTTTCTGTTGCACTTTTTAACTGCAGAAATAAAACCAGGGAACAAAGATTTGACCGTAAACCTCACTGGTTTCTTTCCAAGCAGCCAGTCTGTGCTGCAGTACCGTATTTTCTGCCTGATAAGTCTCACCTTTCTATAAGTCGCTTTGTCCAATTATTGGCAATAAATTGGAAACATCCATAAACATGTCGCACCTTTATATAAGTCACATCTATTATGCGTCACCGCGACGCGTCAGCGCCTCATTTGCCCTGCTGAAAATGGCGGACACAGAAGCATGCACGGAAGGACTTTTAACAAGATTAACACGGTAAAAAGAATTATTTGTCTGCTGAAAATTATAGCAAAGATGTGTCTTAGCTTAACCATTCCTTAAAGGACAACACCCACCGTGACAGTAACAATTCACCATATTGGAGAATTACTGTAGTATTTTATGAATTTTATTTTCATTTTTGCATTTGGGCCAGGCGAGGGTTAAAAAAAAAAAAAAAAAAAACCCACTCCCGAATGAATCCGGAAACCTGGCCGAAAAGTCCCGAAGGGTCATGCCTTTTGTTACATGATCTCCACCCAGAAGGCAGAAGGTAGGAGTGAGTTTCCATGGAGGTTTATGAGAGAGAGTGCGTTAAAACTGCATATTTCCTGCATATTTCCTTGTGCATTTGTGTGTGGACCAGCGCTCTGATTTTATTTATTATTTATTTTATAACACCGCTGCGGACCTGTTGCTGCTCTCATTCATTCTGCCCAGAGGAGCGAGCCGCGAGCCGCGCGTGTCTCTGGCTCCTCGTTCCTCGTTCCTTTGAAGTTCCTCGTGCCGGTGTAATTTGCTCCCTCGAGTGTATGTATTTGCTCTCGTCAGCCTTGTTGCGGGAAGCAGTGAAGCACGCGCGCGGGCAGAGCTCAGCTGCGAGGCTGGGTGCCTTTCTGATCACGGGGGGGGAGAGAATAAAAAGTCAATGCGGAAATGAATGAATTTGTCGCGATCAAACGAATAAAACTAGTATGTCTAAGTGGATGCTCGCTCAGAATATGAGTGAGCGACAGCAGGATTAATTAACACAGGCAGCTTTAGGGAATATTTAAAAATGCTTCCTTTTTCTTTCCCTCGCTCGCCTGTAACTCCAAGGCGTCACTTTGGTGACGTGAATGCCCAAGTGAATGCCCATATATGGAGAGGGGCAGATTTTCCCGGAGCTGCATGCTAAAATCTGCTATAAATCATGAAATAACACATTTAGTGTTATTTCTCCACAATATAAGTAAACGCTCCTGTATTATTTTTAAATAAACTAATAAATATTAATGGCGATGCAATTTGAAAACATGGTGGGTGTTGGGCTTTAATAAATTCACGTAATGGTCAAATCTGCTGGATTTAAATTGTTTCGCTTTTACGTCTTCCAAACGGTTGCGCGCGCTGCCAAAATAAACTATAAATAAATCGAATTTTAGCTCAAACAACTCCAACAGCGAACAGTTTGTAAATGAACACCAAATAATTACTTTCTGTAAGTTTAAAGAAAATCCACTGTGGGGTTTATGAGCTAATACTGTAGTAGCAGGAAAAAACCCAAAGCTAACCGCAACACATCTACGTCTATAAAACATCAAATTTTATCTCAAATAACTCCAACAGCTAACAGTTTGTAAATGAACACCAAATAATTACTTTCTGTAAGTTTCATAAAAATCTCTCTGGTAGTTCGAGTTATTTAGATAAATAGTAACCGTTTTTGCTAACAAACACAGCTAACAGTAGTTCATACCTCCAGAGCAGGAGGCCGGGCAGCGACAGAGTCAGTCCGACCAGAGGAGGCTGCCTTCGGACACAGGAGGTGGGAACGGTCGGTGTCCCCTAGCGGCCGAAAGTGGTACTGCACCCTTTTTTTTGCCAAAATGAAAAACGGTCATATCTGAGCCAAAAATTGGTCTAAAAATATGGGGGGAAAATCCATAAACACGTCTCAACTCTCTATTAGTCGCAGGGCATGCAAATTAGGCAAAAAACTGTGACTTATAGTACGGAAAATATGGTAGTTATAAAGTGCAAGTTGTAAGCTTTAGCGTGTGTAGCCGTGTAACCACCCGGTCCGTCTCCGAGGCTTTGGTTGCAGTCCTCACCACCATCTGTGTTTGTTGAATTGTTCTGTTAGAAGCTGCTGACACTGACGTAGAGACGGAACGACAGGAAGAGACTGTAAAGAAACTGTTAGGTTTAGAATCGTTTGAATCTGAGAAGCTGGCGTGAATCTGCATCGCAACATTAAGCTCAACATGTAAGTTTCCTTTCAGTCATGTCTCTCGGTGCAACATATGCTATGGGAATTACGCCCCGCGCGATTACCTGAAGGAATACATTCACACCTTTACGGCAAGGGCGTCAGCGTTGCGCCAGAGGCCCCGCCCTCTGGGTACTTAAGCTGCTGATACCCATCCAACTTTCTCTTTTTGCCCTTCACCTCGCTTAAACCTGAACTACCTCTCTTCGTGAGACTTCTCTGTTGCTTCATCGCTCAACCAGAGGTGAGCTTGCTCCCTACACAGAGCGTACAGAGAATTATTTCTGCGTACTGCTGGGCTAGCGAAAGCTAGTCCGGCACATTTTCCCTTAACCCCGAAGTTTTTTCTTCTCCTCTCTCCGCAGACTGCTTCGCTCGACTGCGCTAACTGCGCAACAACCGCTACCCTTGCTAACTCGTAGCGGGCTAGCCAGCGAAAGCGACGCGACAGAGGAGACGTCTCAAAATAAAAGAAAAAGGATTTTGGAAGGACTCGCTCATCTTATCTCGGACATGCCTCCGGAGAAAGGAAAGCGAAAGACAAGACTTCCAAGGAAAACCAGCAGGACGACGAGCCCAACCTCGCGCGCCTGCCCCAGCGGATGCGGTTTCTCCCTCTCAGCGACGGACACCCACGAGGCCGGTCCCGTCTGCTTGGGGATGTTGCACGCAAAAATGGCGCTGGATGTGCCCGACTCTTGCCCACACTGCAGCCAGATGCTGGAGGTGGTGAGGAGGCACCGGGCGGACTTCGTTGCCAAGGCCATGGGTGCCGCTGCGGCGCCAGCGGACCCGGATACCACTGAGCCCCTCACTCCCACGCCGGAGCTCGAGAACTTGGCTCTGGATGAAAGCACACAAGTGGAATGGGGCGACAGCTCTGTGCTGGCTCCCATGGTGGACTTAACAGTCAAATTCGACACTCGAGGCATGATGAATGAGGACGAGATCTCGATTTCAGCCTCAGGCGAATTTTCCGCGGAGGACGCGGATCTCTCCCGTCCCCCGGTACCTGTGCTCCCGGAGACTGACTTTTCCATCCCTGCTCTGTTCGATTTGTGTCACAGAGCAGCGCACGTGCTGCAGATCCCATGGCCAGAACCTCCGGCTCGTCAACAGGTCACGAGGTTGGCAGGAAACTATTTTTACTCAAAGCTGCAGGCCGCCACGAGGCAAAGGATGCCTGTGTTCCCGGACTTCCTCACAGAGCTGACTCGCACCTGGTCTCAGCCCAGAGCTCCCATGCTGTTACCACTTTCGCAGTTTCTCGACGTGGACGGGATGGATGAAGTGGGAATAGCCAACATGCCTCAAATTGAGGACACACTGGCATCTCACCTGGCTCCCAAGTCATCCGGGACAAAACCAACTCTCCCCAGCAAAGCTTGTCGAGCTTCTGCTTCTCTGCTCGAGAAATGCTACAGAGCTCAGGGACTCGTGGCGCGCACGATGAACGCTTCCGCGTTGATGCAAGCTTACCTGGCTGAAAAATTACAGGAGTTCCAGTTAACGACGGACAAACAAGCTGCCGCTGACGTGCTGGATGAAGCCCGCAGGGCAACAGACTTTGTGCTCCACATGATGGGAACAGCAGCTGTTGCTCAAGGCAGAGGCATGGCTGAAGTGGTCATCGCGATACGCCATCTGTGGATGACCCTAACCAACCTCCCGGAGGGACTCCACCACTCGATAGAACCGACGGGATTGTTTGGGAAAGCTCTGGATCAAATTCAGACCAAGCTGGACCAGAGGCGCAAACAGGCTGAAGCTCTCCGGGTGGGCATTCCCAGGAGAACACCCCCCCCCCCAGGGAGTCAGCTGGGGGCAGACCTGCGCAGCCTCGACACCACTCAGCAACACGTGCCCCACCGCAAAAGCGACCGGCGTACGAGGCCGAGCACCGGCAGAGACCACCGTCGAGTCCACCTCGGGCCGAACATGCATGGAGCAAAAACAGGTTTGTGCCAGATGGTCAGACACAGGACCTCCTCAGCGAACCGGGACACCAGACAAAAGCGTGCCTCATGAACCAGGTCCGCTTCTTGACTTTACACGATCACCTGACCACGCGGTACGGGAAATGATCTTCTCATGTCCAGACTTTATTTGTAGCATGGTACCAAAAGCTGGTAACTCTGTTTCATGCACAAATCATGTTTTTCCTGCTGTGAGTGGCATAGTCAAATATATCGTTACACGTAAGCACGAATAAAGCTCAAAAAACAGCCCCTCTCTGTTTTATTGATTCAAAAAAACAACAACAACAAACACAATAACTTCAGCAGAACAGGTCCCTCTGGCCTTCCAGCCGAAATAAAGGGAGGGGGCCATCTCCCCCCCTCCCTCACGGCTCACGGGGTGTTAGCCTAATCAATAAGCCCCAGCAGGGTGCCTCGGTTCTGTCTGTAACAGACAGGCACAGAGGCGCCTGCAAGCAGGCCCCACACTCCTCACAGAGACAGGTGAGGGGGGTCACGTGCTCCAGCCCCCGCTCCGTTGTAAACCACGGGGCGGACAATACACAAACCAAACAAACCCGTGACACGTCCGCGCCCCAGGGATGCGCGCCGACAGAATCTGACGACCCACCTTCCTGGACACCTATTCAACGGCTCCCAGTAAGGGACGGGGGGCCACGGCAGAAGCCCACAGGCTACCACCAGCTTCACACGTTCACAAAGGCGGTTGTGATCAAACTGCAGTGTGCGTAAACAAACCGGGGCTGAATCAGATTCCTCTTCCTTTTAATCGAAGAGAACTGAGCTCTCCGTCACCAACCAATTTAAAGTCTGCCAAGCACAAAGGACCATCTCCACATTCTCACACTGAAGCTGTCCCCTTATCATTGATGGGCGATACGCAATGCTCAAGCAGTGATCCTGCAGCACGTGACCATGCTCACTGTGCTGACTCAGTTCTGCTCTTAAACTATGTCCCCCCACCGGGTGAAACACAGACCCCCGGTGGTTTGTCTGGCTCCAACGCTCTGTTAAGGCCGGAGACCAGTAAACCAGACCCAACCAGAAAACGGGCTGGGGTCAGGAGATCTGCTCGTTTACAAAACTCGCAGCTCCTCCGTCCTATGACCCCTAACAAAAAGAGGAAAAACAGACATTCTGTTCCACTTTTGTCTAATAATGACAACAGACTGCCTCTGCCCTCAAACACTCTCGATCAGAGTAGTATGGCAGCACATCTGCAAAAAGGCCCTCTCCCTAACGTGGTTGACCTTCAGGGGACCACAGAATTCAGGGTCCTTGGAGGAGAACTAGTTCCACCAACTGCTACTTTTCAGGGACACACCACGTCACCAGAAGGAACAGTTTCGCCACTTAGACTGGGAACTGTGGAAAACTTCAGCTTGGACACAAAAGGAGTTTGTGTTAACCACAAGCATATTAACTCCTTTTTTTTTAATCCAATAAAAGACAAACGTAAAATAAGTTCAACCAGGTGAGATTCGAACCCGAGTCGAGAAAAGCTTTGGAGCGGTTACCCGACGCGTTTCCAGTGAACCACCGAGGCGTGTTGCTGTTTTATGGTCCATGTTTCCTTTAAACGAACCGCCCCTCATAAAATCCTGGCTACGCACATGCATTATATTAAATCCGTTTGTCCTGATAAAACATGCAGTGGGAGTGCGCGTGACATATGCAGTAGGAGGGAAGAGGGAGGGATTACTATAATGTATCCCCCACGTCTTTTATAAGTATAAACACTCAATGCGGTCGGTGACACACACGCAATTACGTCATCGCTGGGCCGCAGCCGCACGTCTTGCATGAAGTACAGGAAACCCTCGAGGTACGACACCTGCGACCTACGGCAACTCAGACTTACGATTTTATCATATTTAATAAAAATATGATTAAAAAAAAAATAAAAAATTATTTTTTTTTTTGTGTGTTTAAAAGTTATTAATTTCATGTGTATAGCACTTTGTTGCAGCTGTGGTTGTTTTAAATGGCTTTATAAATAAAGTATAATTATTAATTTTACGTTTTGATTAGAAATTTATCGTATTTACGCAACTTCCGGTCGTTTCCGGTCGCCATTTTACAACAGTACTGCGGTCAATGGAGCTCCAGAGGCTACTGTCAGCTGGCTCCGTGTGCCCGATCAGGGTTGCCTCATACGGATAAATTAGCTGGAAACACTCGGTCAACTCTGTGGACGTCTCAGGTCCGGAGGAGCAGCCGCCACAACGCCGCCCGACATGCTAACGACAGCAGCTAACAGAGCAGCTAACACAGGCGAAGACACCGAGCCGACATGCCGCGGAGGGGCCATCTGCGGCCGGGAGCTCGCCGCAAATGTCCGCCTGGCAGTCGGGGGACACCGGCTCAAAGTAAGACATTATATTTTTTATTTATTGTACAGTACAGTATTCATTTACTGTGCAGTTCTGTGCGTGTTTATGGCCTTAGTATGTCTGCTTGTTCAGTCTCATGCCATTAAATATGTGTGCGGCGCTCCGTTAGCGGTATAGCCGCGACCTATGTCAGAAACGCGGACCTACGACAGGCATGTGTTTTTGGTCCGCGAGGTACGACAACATCGACCTAAGTCACACCCGTAGGTCCCAATCCCTGACGTACCTCGAGGGCTACCTGTATAAACAAGGCTTAAGTGAGTAAAATGTAGAGAATGGCTAACAGAATGCTTGTGGACAGAATTAGTTTGTAAAACACTTTGAAGTTTTCTACAACCTCTTTAAATTTAAGACCACATTGTTGTGGCACTGTTCGGGTGTATTTTTGAAGACATGTTAAGAGCAATTTGAAATAAGAAATATAAAATATGATAAAAATACATTTTTGTGTTTATTTAATTCCTATTCAAGACACTTTGATAAGAATGACTATATATTTAATATAGGTGGATACAGAGTATCTTTGTTTACAATTTTGGTTGGTGGTGTGCCTCGTGATTTTTTTCAATGAAAACAATGTGCCTTGGCTCAAAAAAGGTTGAAAAACACTGCTCTAGATGGCAGCTCTGTGGTCTGTGGTTTTCAGGAAGGGGATGCGGCATCAAAACAATCTCCAAGTCTTTGTGAGAGTTGGTTCGCTGTGGCAACCCCTGAAGAAGGGAGCAGCCGAAAGAAATAAAACAAAGTCAAATTTGTAGCAATAATGAACACAGTTTTCAGTATTCATTACCTTAGAAGACTAATTTGTGTGCTTGTTAAGATAGTTTTATTTTGAAATACATCCATAATTGCAATTGGTATATAATTTTCCAGCACTTCTACCCATTGATCTTTGCTTTGTTCTTTGAATTTTTTTTTAAATTACATTTATTCATTTTAAATACAACACAAGAACAATCTCACATTTGAGACCGTACAGTATAAAAGTAAAATGAAGGGATGCAGACCCCTATTACAAAGATCATTCAAACGACACAAAAAGAATAAAAAGAAAAAAAACCAATCTAATAGGTTACAGATTGAAGAAAAGAAAACAACTCGTATAATTTCAAGAAAAATAATTTCAAAGAAGACATCTATTACACGATATTGTTATCATTAATATTTTTGCAAGAAATTTGTTTTGATCATATTTTTAAAGATGGTCATTGATTTAGCATTTTTAATGCCAGTTTCCAGATTATTCCAAAGATCAATTCCTTTGATTGAGGTTGACCAACCCCTTAAACTAGTTCTATATCTTGGCTTCACAAAGATCTCTGTTCCTTTAAGATTATAACAACTTATATTTATCGATTAGCTGAAGTTTAAGCCAAAGTGTTTGACCACAGGATAGTTGGGGGACAAGGCTTGTGGACAGAAGCAGCTGAGATTACGGTAGTCTCTCTGGAAACATGAAATCATGTTGGAGCTCATTCCATCGTCTAGTCGTTCAGAAAGGAACCCGAGGGAGCCCACACGAAACACTCAGAAGTGGTTTCTCCCAGCATTGATACCTGAACTGTTGGAAGTTATAAATAAATGGATTTGCTTAATAAATCAAGAGTCTTTAAAATGTTGAAGGAAACCTTTTTGTTGTTGTTGTTGTTCTTGTTTTATCTTTTTGCCCCTGCCTCTAAATCTATTTTAAAGACTGTCACTGTGGTTATTCTCTGTGCAGAATACTTCACAATTTTCTACATGTATATTTTATGTCTATGCAGCATGTGCTGCGTTCATTAAAATCACATGCTCTCTAATTATTCCTCATGTCGCATGGCAAGCATCTTTCATTAGGTTACAAAAACTTTGTGTTTTTCCCCTAAAATCAGTTTTTAAAAGTTGTCCAGTGCTCCATATGAACTGTCGGAGAAATAAATCCAAGTTGCATGTCCATTGTTTATTCTGCCTAAAGGGATTCATGCTCAATAATCCAGGTAGAAAAATCCAACAAAGTAAAGTGCCATGTGCTGTCATCATTGCATGTTTCCATAAAGTGACAAAATTGGTTATCTGCGTTTCACCCATCACACCTTAGATATGCCCAGGTGGAGAGTGGGCAGCTATGTTCGGTAAGCACCCGTGGAGCAATCAGGGATTAGGTGTCTTGCTCGGAGACACCATGTGGGCATGGCGGGGCGTCGAACTGCGACTTTCTGGTTCCAAGTCGGCTGGCCCCTCTGGTTTCTTTTTGTTTAAGTGTTTCATCTTTCATCCAAAAGACTTCATCAGTCCCAGGAGCCACAACAAACTCAGTCTTATAAATAACACCTTCTCATAGTGGGTCAACCGGTTTTCAGGTGACTGATAAGACCGCGTTTGTTGTGGCTCCTGGGACTATGAAGTCTTTTGGATGAAAGACAAAACGTTTCAACAAAAAGAAACTGTCCAGAGGACCTGACTTAAACGTTGTTGGAGTACGAGAGAGTTTCCTCCTGGTGTGTCCCAAGTACAGATTGAGTGGTTAGTGATGTTGTCAAACTGGCTCTGCTAAAGACTGCTACGACCCTGGTCTACCATGAAACTATAAAACTTTCTGACATGGACTCTTGTTCCCAGCTTTCTGAATAAGTCTGTGCACAGAACATATAGTGCCTTCAATTTAAAATACCAGTACCGTATTTTTCGAAGTATAGGTCGCACCAGAGTATAGGTCGCACCATCCAATTATTCCCAAAGAATTGGAAAAATCCATATATAGGTCGCACCTACGTCAAAATGTGGACCGTGTTTAGCTCTGCTGCAAATGTCTCTTCCACAGGAGCGCACAGCAAGGCTTTTAAGAAGATTAACACTTAAAAACAATTAATTGTTTGATAAAAATTATAGCAAATATGTGTCTGAGCTGAACTTTTCTTTAATAAATGAATAATTTTAGCAGGATAAACACCTAAAAATATATATTTGTTAGCTGACATTATTGTAAGAGTGTGTCTCAGTTTAATTTTTGTTAATAAATGATTACAAATCAGCTTATTTTATAAAAAGCCATATATAGGTCGCACCTGAGTATAGGTC